>PNEQ01057507.1:0-13255 GCA_003012365.1 Medauroidea extradentata
CGTGCTAGAGGAAGGTGCTATGGTTGTGGAGATAGACTGGTGAAGACATCTTGGTGACGTCAGAGTCTACTGTGAGGCGGCAGGCGGCTACCTTCGGAGCAGTGTTGGACGAACCAAGAGGACTGCTGCGGCGGGCTGACGGGCGAAGAAGGAGGTACGCGACGGGAGTCGAACCGAAGACCTCAAGAGTGAAGACAGCTGTACACTCGGGGTGCTGCGCAGCACACGACGATTCATCACTACGGCGGACTATTAAGGTTGTACACTGTCACTACTGGAAAGACTGTTGATTGTATACATGACTGAATTTTTATTGTGATTTGTACTGTTTAATTGATTAATGGTAAATATTTTTGTGCTTTAATTGTGAAAGTTAATTAACGTGTCTGTGACACAGTGGTAATTGTGTGCATAACTAATTGTGTTGTGAGAGTTCTAGTTGATTACTGTTTTGTGTATTTCGTAGCTTTGTGAGCTATTAAATCCAGTACTTAATTTAACTCTTTGATTTATAATTATAAGACCTCTATCCCAAAAGAACTCACGGGTATTGCCCACATTGAAAAGTTTGTGTGCTCTCAAACTTGTAACAATATTTTCTCCTACCAGATCAGTTACGTCTGGACCCGAAATATCCCAATTCGACTGATATTTTTAAGAGCTAATCCGGAACGCGAAATAATGACATCAGTAAGGGAACCACAGGAAAATGAAAAATAAGACAGGATGCCGAAGTCAAAGATAAACCTACCATATTTTTTTATGGTGACGGGAATAATGTCTTTATTATGCAAACAGCTGGATGTCAAACGCTAGTTATGAAAATTTGGAGATTTCGGAAAAATAATTTGACGCTGACGAAGTATGAAAGGGAGAGAGAGAAAAAAAGGCGTCTAAAGGCACCTCGGCCACAATGAGGAGCTTCTCTTTTTTTCCTCCGGGAAGCCAGCATGAGTAATAATAATGCGGGATACAGAAAGAGCAATTTGGATGGGAAGGGGAGCGGGGAGGGGAAAAAAATTAGGGCGATGTTTGCGCCTCGCGAGGCAGAAGGCAAGGCAAGAGAATGCGCGCTTGAAGCTACTAACTTTACTCTAACTCTGCCCCCTCCCCACTCCTACCAACATCATCCACCATCCGCGCAAAGCAGCAGGAATAAGCAGCGAGAAACCCCCCCTTTCGCAATTCAACCAGCCCATCCCCTACAACCGCGCTTCCGCCGGGGCATTGTTGCATCGGCAACAAAGGGCCGAAGGAAACGGGGCGCAGCGAAGGGGGAAAGGCAGAAATGAAAGAAACGAGGCTGTGTCGGGAAAATCGGAGCCAATAAATAGCGAGCGTACGTATTCCAGAGCGGCTGCGCTGCCTCCCCTAATTAAAAACATCTATATATGTATGTGCGTCTCGATTCGATTGCTTAATGCGGACTTCCGTCACGGCCTGCTGCTACTCTCCGTGCAGAAAACATACGCCTCCGCTTTTCAGAGCGCTGGCAAACTACGAGAGAGAAAGAAGGAAAGACTCGTCTTTTGGATTTACGTTCGTTGATAGGGTGGGGGCCGTGGATGGTCGAAAGGTCAGACCATTCACATTCCTCCAAAGGCGATCTGGGATCGGTTCCCGCATGTGGGAATCGTGCCGGACGAAGCCGTTGATTGGCGGAATTTCTCGGGGATCTCCCGATTCCCCCGCCCTCATTCCGGCGCAGCTCCACACCCACCTCATTTTAACCCCCCCCTGCCCCTTCCCAAAAGCGCTAAAGTCTTCGATGTTAAGCGCTGACCAAATTCTCTCACGAAAAAAAAAACTTTGTCGTGATTTACAAATTTCATATTACATATTTGCAAACCGCTCGTTCTGTTTAATACACTACATTCTGTTTTTAAAATATACGAAATAAAATCAATTCAACTAAACGTTTTTACAAAAATTAATTACGGCAAGCTGGAATATATCGTCCTTATTCATTTACAACTAAATGACTTGGGTTGATTGTTATCAAACTGTTTACATGCATAAAGAAAGACATCCTTGTTTTTATTGTAAACTAATTCGTGTTTTGTGTAGTCTTAGTTCCTTGATCTCACCTATGCGTAAAGCCACTGATTTTTAGTTAAAAATAATTTTGCACTGATATGTTTAAGTGCCTAATGTGCACATTTGCAGCTATGCTTCATGGTTATTGGCAGAGTGTCTTTGTGCAGAGACGTAGCTCATTTGACTGAATGCCACCACACGTATGTGATTTACTGACAGGACCGCAAGACAATGAAAGTTGGAAACAGCCAATAGCTGGCCATGAAGCAGAACTGCAGATGTGCACATAAGATACTGGAACAATTTGGGGCAAAATTCTTTCACCAAATATCTGTGCCAAAGAACTGTAGGCCTGCAGCCTGTAACTTTCTTCCAAGTTACTATAAAATGGCAATGCTGTGTTTGTTGCACTCATGTTTTATTAGTAGAGGTACGTCAATTTCGCGGATTCATCTGGCAGCAGCTTAGACTTATCAGTCCTATACATCCACTGGCCCCAGTCGATTATCTATTGGCATATAACCGTACAAGCACGTAGCAAGCGATAGCACTTCGCATTATTTCCTTATTTACTACTGGCTTGCAGTAGTCAAACGCGTTTCATAACAGCCGCCAAAAAGTCACATACATGACAATGAAGTATACATAAT
Organism: Medauroidea extradentata; assembly: GCA_003012365.1. NCBI lineage: Eukaryota > Metazoa > Arthropoda > Insecta > Phasmatodea > Phasmatidae > Medauroidea > Medauroidea extradentata. The sequence continues at coordinate 2,688 of PNEQ01057507.1, forward strand.
TGGCTTTCAACCTGATCTGGAATGCATCCGCGAAATCTACGTACCTCTATTTATTAGTCATTGTCTTGTCAATTCTCCAATTACGGCCTGTGCTGCCTCTGCACTAGTGCTTCGTTGTAACTTTGCAACACCACATACGAGCCAGTACCTACTTTGCACTATCATTTATAAGAAGCACCGGGCCGCCTCAAAATATACGTCAAAATAACAGATCCAGTCTCAAATAATAGCGCGTAAGTTATATATATATATATAACATACAGAAAGGCCTTGGCATACGGTGTTATAACCTATCTGGTACACAGTATAATACTACAATTTATAGGCTGTACACGCCACAACAGTTTTCGTAGCTCAAGGAAGAAAATCTCTACTCTAGCAACAAGATATGTACGTCGGATCGAAATCTTTCGCCCTTCATTTTTAGTTCATAGGTTGGTTTATTTGGAGTTGGAAAATTTAGCCAAGACAAAGCCATTATAAATTGCGCTGACAAGTGGAAATGAGCCCTTATTTAAATCATACAGCAAAAACTGATCAACATGTTTGTTAAAGCCCAGATATTCATAACAAACATTAGTTGTAAACTTTAAGCATTTTTTAAAAATCACATGTGAGTATAAATTTGAGGAAACATGTCACTTGTAATGCCTGTTGGCTAAGTTTAGTGTAGTTTGGCTGAAGCATATGATACTGGAACGTTTACCTTCCTGTTTAATTGAGAAATTCTGGCTTCACGCCTTTCCAAATTTTTGAAAGGTTACAAAAATAACATCTAAATGAAATTTCCTGTGCACCGATTTCTTTCAATATTTTTTTTTTAAATTATGTAATAAAAATAACTCCGCTGTACAGCAATGCCTATACCATTCATCCGATTGCGAAGACAGTTTTGTGAGCTGCTGTGTGTGCGCTCGCAAATATTTCTGTCAAAAACGGTGGGTAGAGGGTTCGAGAGAGAGATTTTGGTCAGCGCTCAACACCGAGGTCTTCAGCGCTGGTGAGGGGTGACATGAGGTGAGTATGGAGCGGCGCCGGAATGAAGGGGCAGGGCAAACTGGAGATCCCCGAGAAAACCCGCCGACCAACGGCATCGTCCGGCACGATTCCGCCCGGAATCGAATCCGGATCGCCTTGGTGGGAGGTGAGAGGTCTGACCTCTCGGCCACCGCGGCCCCTAGAGAGTTAGAACGAGGTACCCAATAGCAAAAGAATAACACTGGTGAGTTTGGAACGAGTTGTGTGTGCGTCCGCGAAGGTTCCTTCTATAAAAATATACTTCGTGTGAGCAGCGGGGCGGGGGCGGAAGGGGTTGCACAAAACGGTGGTAAACACAAGGTCAGAGTAGGATACTCGAAAATTTTAGTGGAAAATAGAAAAGAAGGCGTTGCGACGCTTGTCGGGCACAGCTACTTGAATCTATTACTAAAATTTCCGCTTCTTAAATTAATGTTAAACTATGAAGATATATTCCGATATATGAAGACTACCGGTTTATAAATAATTACGAGTCTATAACGAAAAACTATAGGTATTTACGACAAACGACAAGGTTTTCGTGAGTAGAGTTGAATCGCTAACCTGCCTAACTTTAGGAGGCTATTTTCATAAACGCCAACCGTCCACATAACACACAAAAACACAAGAGAGATTTAATTGAAAACATGGCAGGTGTCAATGCATTACAATTATTCATACATAATTAAAATTCTGATTGAAAATCGTACTTTTTTGAACGTAATTACGTGTTTTATATTTATCGGCATCACTATTTTGCTGCTATGGTAGATCGCAGCATTTATAGTTCATTCGTAGGGCCATGAAATGTTTGCAGTAATAATTTTGCCACGGTTTGTTTCAATGTTCACATCTGCAGCCAATCACAATGTGGTTCCTGCAACAACACACGCCTGTGACTTGCGGGTAGAACGCCATGGAATGTGACAGTTAAAACATACAATCACTGACTATGAAGCTGAACCGCAGATGTGCACGTAAGGCACTGAGTCAATCTGGGGAAAAATTATTTTCGTGAAAAGTTCATGGCCCTATATTCGGGATAAGGTGAGCACCAAAGATTTAACTTTCGAAAAAATATCACTAGCCATTACTAGAGGCACGAGTATTTCGCGTATTCATCTGGCAACAGCCTATACTTCTCAGTTCTATGTATGCACTGGTCGAAGTTAAATATTCATTGGCTTGTAACCGTACCTCTAGATATTACTGTATGTCATTCCTAGAGGCACGGTTACTTCGCGTATTGATTCTAGGTAAAGTTTAATGCCAATAAGGTATACTTCACTACTCCTTCTGGGTTAGACTAGACGACAACTGTTTTAACACACCTTACGGTTAGAAGCCAATATATCTTTGACTTTGGCCAGTGTGTGTATAGGTCTGAGAAGTCTAGGCTGTTGCCATATGAATACGCGAAATACTCGTGCCTCTACTCATTCACACAAACAATAGTTACCTTACTGCTTGTATGGTTGGCAGTAAATTGCCGAATGTAGTTCCGTGTAGTTTACTGTTATATACAATAACTATCAGTCCCCCGCGGCTTTGCTCGCGAGTATTAGTCATAACTAGGGACCCCTGTTTTTCGCGAAAAGAATTTTGCCTTATTTTGTTTCGGCGCCTTACGTACACATTTGCAGTTCTGCTTCGTGGTCAGTGATTGGATATTTTAATTCTCACGAGCCTTGGTATTCTACCAGCAAATCACAGACGTGTGGTGTTGCAGGAACGTTATTGTAATTGGCTCAGTCAAATGAGAAACGGCTCTTCACACAGCCACGCTGCCAATAACCACGAAGCAGAATGGCAGATGTGCACGTAAGACACTGAAACAAACTGGGGCAAAATTCTTTTCGCGAAAAACAAGGGTCCGTAGTCATTACTGATAATATTTACTTTAATTGAAAAATCTCGTTGTACACCCGGGGGTCGATTAAATACCGCCACCTGCTATTTGCACCGACGCAGAGTAACGCAAGTTCAGAGCAAGTTAAACGCTTCTTCTATGGCATTACGTGAGTATATAATTCCAATGCAGCGGAACCAGACTCTACGCAGGTGCAAATTTTGCGTTGCACCCATAAAAGGCAATATTTTATCCCCCCCCCCCCAGATTGGTACTTCAGTCATCGAGTGTTAGAATGCCCAAGCTGCTAGTTGAGTTAACTATGCAGCAGGATAAGCAGTTATAGCTGTACACGTGAAAAGCAGCCTTCAGTTTCTCCCTGTCACTAACAACGACTTCACCTGGGCCTTGTTCATAGCACTGCAAAGTTGACGTTGTGGGATAGTTATAGACTTAAATGTAAGAGGTTAATCGAATGAAAAGCGTCTGATTTAACCTGTGCACAACCATTGGTGACGGTGCCCTCTATTACACATTTTCAAAATATTCACTTGAAGTTTAATGCCATTAGAAAGATTTGGTGGGAAAAGGTTTCGCGGAAACGTATTTGGTAGAAAGTGAACTGCATAATTCCTTTTACTCATTTTAAACGACAACATGCAAATTGCACTAATTTGATCTGCCTTGCAGTTTTTGTGTGTCAGAATTGATCATTTTACACGCAACTTTTAACGGAATCCGAGCCCAGAACCTCCCGGAATGTAGACCGGAGCTATAAACAACGACATCACGTAACGTCGAAATAATTCACGAAAAAAATTTAACGTAAAAAATAAAATATTCATGTCCTATGGGCTTATAGAGGTTGTACAACACCAGTCTTGATAGGTTACTGTAGAGTGAAACTTCTGTATAATTTATTTCTCGCTAGTCGTATTTGCTTTTCGGAACGTCTGTCTTGATAGTTCACAAACTTAGTTTTATTTCTTAAAAATTAAGTTATCTTATAAAGTAAAAAAAATACATATAATTTCTTTAAACATTTACGTAAGTATCACTCTGACGCGAACAACACCTCAATATCTCTATTGGTTAGATAGATATCATGGGTTGATAGAAAGGAAATTTTGTGCCTTGTCACAATTTTGGGTGTCGAATTACGAAATATTTTAATTTCACATCTAAGACATTTGTATAAGTATCCAATTGAAGTGCAAATCATGACGGTAGCCCGTTCAGTCGAATCAAAATCGATCATTAATTAAAAAACACATGTAACCCCTGCGCAGTACTGAGAGTTCGAGTTTCGAAAAAGCTTGAAACTGCGTTTTGCGATCGTTTCTGTAATCATCACCCTGAAGCAAAAAATAACTGTATATCTCAACGGGTTCAATTGATATTGAGGATTTATCTAAAACATATTATATGTCCTTTCACCTCTTAAGAGAGCGAATTTCGGAAAACCCTTTAATCACATTTTATAATACTTTACTGGTCTCTCGTGGACGTAAAAAACACAACAATTGTCCGCTGGTTTCAAGATATATCGACGATTAATTGAAAGCACATTTCACCACACTTCACCCATTTTCGCCTCTTTGGGTGGCGAATTTCGAAAATTCGTGAAATTAGTTTTCAGTTATTTGAGTAAGCATCAATCTTAAACAAAAATCATGTCGATATCTAATAGTTAATTGAAGTCCAACCTATATAGATTGTGAATCGAAAACAAATATTTACCCCCCCTCTTTTTTTTACCTCTTTGAGGTCGAATTCGGAAAATATCCTTAAATGGTATTTTGGGTATCTACATAAGAATTATTCTGAAGCAAAAAAGCACTGCCATGTCTCGACTGGTTCACATTTCACGTATTTTCAACCCCTTAATTATCGTATTTCGAAACCTCTTGGAGTCCTGTCTTAGCCATTTGTATACATATCCAATTGATGCAAACATTATGCCGATATCCCATTGGGTTCGAGGTGTACAGACAAAAAAAAACCACATTTTCCCCCTTTGTATTCCTTGGGAGTAAAATTTCGAAAAATCCTAAAAATACTTTTTGTGTATTCACGTGAGCATCATTTTGAAGTGAAAATCAACACTTTATCCTTGCTGATTCGACAGATATCGATAGTTAATCGAAAACAAATTTGAGGTCTTTTCACCCCTTTAATGGTTGAATTTCGAAGAACCCTTAAATTGGCTAATCTGCTTTCTTATTATTCACCCATTGTAATTAAAGTCACGACGATAGGCCGTCGGGTTCGAGCTATGTAGACGAATCTTATGAAACACATTTCACCCATTTCCACTCCCTTAGGAGACGAATTGCGAAAAATCCCTTCTTAGTGCTCACCTACGACCTAAAGGGAACTCACACTAAAACTTTCATAGTCCTAGGTCCAGCAGTTTCGGCTGCAGTTTGATATGTCAGTCAGTCATTCAGTCAGTCAGTCACGGCTCTCTTCTATACGTAGAGATACTGAAATAAAATCAACTGAAATCGACTTTTATCAAACTATATATATATAAAATTTTATTTTTTTCCATGTACCGATTACAACACTTTACATAAATACTTTTTATATAATGGAAGACATCACACTCACATAAGCAAAGCTTGTGTGTGAGTGCTACTAGACAAATTATTTTCTATAGCTGCGGTTAATTATGTAAGAAAACTTGTCATCTGGCATAAAATAATTTGAGAAAATAAATTGAATGATGCATGAATAAAAAAAATTTAGTATTTGATGGATACAGATTATATTTAACAATTTGAAATATAAAGAATGTAAAAATAATTAACTACAGTAAAACTACTACTTATAGGTTCATACCGTCTGCATAGTTTATATTACACACACAACCATCAAGTGACGTGTTCAGATAGGTTAGACATTTCCCTTTGTTAGCCGTTACGCGGCCGGAAATATAAGAATTGGCTGAAAAAATATCTTTAACGGACTTTTTTGAGTGCTCACTTGATCCCGAACCGCTCATAAGACATTTGTTTTTCACTTCCCGTGAACAGATGTATAAACAAACAACAGCAGAACATCGCGGAATCCGGCACAGTCACGCTGGGCAGAAGGGAAGTAATCAAGATCGGGGAAGTTCGGCACCGCGCGAACAATGCCGAGGGCACGGCGAACTGTTTTCGGCGCAAACAGACGACCTCTTGGCCGTTCATGCTCGCCCGGTACTCCAAACCACGCGAGGGCAAGCCGAAAGAACCTTTTAACAAACAAAAGAGGGTAAGGTAGCTAAATGGATCCTCCCATCCCCCCTTTTTTTCTGGTCTTCAGCCTTTTCACCAGCTACTGCCATCCTCCCTATTCCAGTAGTAAAAATACGAAGGAAGGGCCGGGAAGAGGAAAGTTGCAGATACGTTTTCATTTGTTCGGCGTCACGACAGCGTACCCCGTCTTCAATATTGCGCCGCTAAGGCTAATTATTTCTCGGTGCACCCCAACTGTCATCATCCTACCCGCACAGGAAATGACGTTCGAATGAATCATCATCCTCGGTGCGTATTTCTGAAAGAACAGCACGGCACAGATCGTTTTATGCAGCCCGCGAAGCAGAAGAAGACGTCGCATGTATGGATTTTACGGTTCGCGAAGGAACGACCGCACTGAATGCAAGCAATTTTCATTTTTTGTTACTCTTTGAGGACGATCACATTCAGCCCTGCGACGACCGTGGAAGGTTCCCTTAGGTGGACTTAGAATGTAACGGCGACCCTCTTTTGTCTATCTCTTGTAGAAAAGCTGGAATTAAATTGGAATTTGCTAACTCACATTGTAGCAAAGAAAAGTCACTTTGTAAATATTATACAGGATAAATCTTTTTACCAACTTACGTGTAACTAAACGGAAATAAAAATACGCAAGTGTATCAATAGGTTAACTTTCAAGAATTCTCTTGTTATGATTCTGCATGACAAATTAAAAAAAAAAAAAAAATTCATTATTATTTATGTCAAGCGATTTACTTAGAATATATCCTATGCTTTGTCGATGAGAAAATTTTGATAATACAATTCGAATAAATGTTGTTGCTCAAAAACTTAAAATACAGTAAAATTGTCTTAAACTCACTTTAAAAAATAAAATAAAAAAACATGAAATGTACGGGGTTTTCAGTACAATTTATGCTTCTAAAACTACACAAATTTGATGTCGATGGCAAAAAAGGTTATATTTTGTTCAAAAATTATACATGAACTTATTAACAAATGTGGAATTATAACGGACATGTTACATTTTAATATAAATCGGTAATTATAATTCATTTATTGCGGGAGAAACGTTACAGAAAATAATAAGAAATGTTCCACGTTAATGTTTTCCTGGAATTCGTTACAAAATATATTGTTATTTAACTACACGAGTTCGCAGATTACAATCATGGACAGCAACTAGGTGTTAAAGCAGCACAAGAAAATTATTTCATTGTCGGTTAGGCGTAACTTGCGCGCAAGTCGGTCGTCGTGACATCTCTCTCCCTGCGTACAGCCAACCCATCTCCCGTATTTCCCTCTACGTCTGCCCTCCTTCTTTTCATCCCGTTATATCGTTCTCCTTTCCCGGATTCTTTATCCTGAATTCGTTACCCCGTCGCGCAGCAAAACAGCTCCGACTACCCCCAGATCCTCAAAGGGAACAAAAAACAAAAACACACGCCCCACTAATTAGTTTCAGCTGCCTTTTTTTACTACTATTATACTACCTCCAGTCCTCACACCCCTCGCCGTCTCAAAAATAATTAATTACGCGTTAATTAATCCCCCCTTCCCCACGTAGGTCAGACGTCGCGCGCTCCAGTGTAGTCGGGCGCGAAGGCCCAGCTGCGCTCCGAGCGGACGAGCCACGAAGCTTCGTTGGCGCCAGCAGCAGCGCTCCTTACGGGCAATCTAAGAACCTATTCGTGCATTCAAAAACAAGACGCTCTCCATTTCAACCAAACTTCAGCAACGGTTAATTCTACTACAGGTTAGAAAGACCAATGTTAAAAGTTTGGCACATGGAAAATATCTGCCGTTTGAGCGCTGGCATTGGTAATGGGGACAAACCGACCAATCACAGAGCTCTCCTGAATTTTAAGTTACATTAAGTTGATAATTTAAAACGCGAAATTGGTTTATTTTCACTTGAAAATTACGTTAAATGACTTCTATCATTTCCAAGCCTATTTAAATTTAATTTTACTACGGTTTCGTATTTCTCTGGTCCCTTAGCGATAGCAGTGAAACTAGCGGCAGAAATTTTCTCTGTGCCAAACTCCCACATAAGAAAACGCATTTTCTTTCTAACCTGTAGTAGAATTTACATTACTTTAGCTGACACAAAAATAAATATTAGACTAGGCCGATCATATTTTAAGTAGGTACCATCATTTTAAATAAGCTTAATGCAGATTATAAAGCTCAATGTTATCAATTTGGAAAGATACTATTTTCGCAACTTGTTACACTGGTGTCTGATATGGGTCAAAATTAGCTGAACAGTGACAGCTTTCATGATTACTCTGCAAGAGTGCAGCACAGCATTAGTAAAAATGGATAGTAAGTATGTCATAAACGAAATGCAGGGGAGGAAAATGTACTAAGGAAAATTCATGATGACCCATTATTAGGGACGTTGATTTACCGCTGGTAAAGTTGACAGTTTGCTAGTATTCATTGCAATCTTTGGATTTGAACGCTTTGCTTTCGTTACTGGTGAATATTTTATTGACTGGGCGAATATTAATTCTGGCGTGCTACAACTGAACATACGTGAGTAACATGTGAACAGCTACACAGTGACACACTTTCTTTAACTTAGACATGTCAAAAAATATATTTATATATGTATGTTTATGTCAGCATCACGGCCGTAGAAGAACAGGTTTGGACACTCGGATAACGCGTGACATCCCCACGAATTATTTCCTTATTTATTACTAGCTTGTAATCGTGAAAGATGTGTCAAAACATAAACACTTTTTGTCTACTTTATTTTTAACATGTTTTCTAGACTAGGAAAATTTTCACTTTCCATGTGAACATTTGGCGGAGTTTCGATGATATTGTTGTCAACAATGCTTGAGCCGACTGGAGGCTGTTGTCCGGCTGTTGTCCGCCGCATAGTCGCCAAGGTCCAAGTTGCCGCTAATTGTCGCTCTTATCTCTCGTCGAGAGTCGCATGGCTTCCTCCGCCCCCGCACTCCGCCCCCCACCCTCTTCATTTCTCGACTAGCACAACTCTTTCCTCGTGGTACAACTGATGGTGAAGGATGGAGGAAGTAAAAGGAGGGGCGATGAGGGTGGTTTGGATGGGGCGAGGAGCTTGTAAACAGCGACTTGCGGCACCTACCGACTCTTTAACATGTTCATTTCGTGGAGCTTCTTTGTTTAAAAAAATTCCACATAAAATTAATTAACTCTTTATCCACTAAGCATTATGCGTTAAAAACACGTGTGAAATAAATTTATACTCTCTTATAACCCTCTCCCCCCACCATCGCAATATTAAAATAGCACATATCTACACCTCCTGCAGTAGCGCTAAAACGTATGTCGCATTATGGTTTAACTTCATTGTATTTTTTATCACTGTTGCAACTAGTCATGTAGCAGAATGCCTACCTCGCTTTCAGGATGATGTTGGTTCGACCATGCTGACCCACATAAGCCGTCCCTTACGCGTAGTTTTCCGCCCCTGTTAGGTTCTGGAGAACGATTTGTACAACGGTTCGTCAAAGTCTACCTTGGCAGTCAGCGGCGAAATTAAAATTGGTGAGTTAAACCCACATATCACGACAGTGTACACAAAACTTCATGTAAGAATTATACGTACGACATAAATACATACATACACACATACACATATATTAAACATACGATATATATTCGGAAGCTGGAATGTTTCAAAGCCATTAACGAACACCTACTCACGCCGTACAAAAATTCACCATAACTCTTTATTTTTCTACAGCATATAACTTTTTCGTATTAATATTAACAACCAGAAAATAGCTTCATTGGAAAGGAACTTTTTTGTTTAAAATACGCAGTAACGCTTTAAAAAACTGCGCCACTATTGAAATGGTTTAACAGAATTATGCGTAGTAAAGTTTGTTGTAGCTATTTTAACACTACCTTTGCGATGAACAATTAACTGACGTCTCTGAAAAGGAAATAAATATATCCTATAAGTAGAAAATTTAAATACAGGTTATCAACACTGATTTTTCTAAACTGTTTCTTCACTGTAAAGTAAGGAAAAAAGACTGGTAAAGGTGGTTCTGAATTAAGTGAGTACGTACACGGCTAGAAGCCAACGTCAGCAAAATCAGCTGATCTCATGCGAAAATACTATTGTCCTCAGCTGAAGCACCAGAGTCTTACGAATGGCTGTTGAGCGTGTAAATAACCCTTCGAAGCATTTTTCACATAATCTATTGTAAGAGTTAATGTTTGGAAGTTGAAGTAATGTCAGATCAAATATAACTAGAGACATGAACTTTTCGCGAAAAGAATTTTGCCCCACTTTGTTCCAGTGCCTTATGTGCACGTCTGCAGTTCTGCTTCATAGATATTGGCAGCGTGCCTTTGAACTGTGGCGTTTCTCATTTGACTGTACCAATCACAATAAGGTTACTGTAACACCACACGTCTGTGATTTGCGTGTAAAACCCCACGACACACGA
>PNEQ01057512.1:0-23058 GCA_003012365.1 Medauroidea extradentata
GCTAAAGACCTCGCTGTTCAGCGCTGACCAAAATCTTACACTCATTCTTTGGTGTACTTCGTAGATTTATCTGTGATGAGTTTACACTATTAGGATTCAGGTTGACAAACAATGAAGGAGGCTGACATATCTCCGTCTTGCTGCATCACCGGACATGAATAACGCGTGACTTGTTACATGCAGCATGTGTTAAAATCCCCTTTCCTGCAGATGCTCAAATTTAAGGGCCCTTTTTCAGGGGTCGCTGTGAATAACGACGTTAACAATAAAGTAAATATAATTTTTTTGTCAACTTATATATCAATTCAAACAGCTAATCATATCATTACGATACTAACTTTGTGTGATTTGCCTATCCCAGGATACTACAAATAAATGCTTCAGAAACAGTGTCAGGGAAACGAATATAAATATTAAAGGACCGATATTCCATATACCGTATGGAATTCGAAGCACGAAGAATGTGAAAATCAAGAATTACCGTGGGGACAAGTGGTAACTTAGTGAACTAGGAACTGTACGAAATGAATTGCGATCCTCTCTAGAGCTGACCGCGACAAAAGCGCTCGACGATAAATTGTTGGAAACCAAACTGGCTGCGCGCCAGGAGATTATTAATCCCTTGTGGACTGTAGCAGTGTGCATTTGTGGGGCTGCGTACGACGTGCTTTATTTTCATTGCTGACAACGCAAAAATCCCATATTACTTTTATTTTCATTCGTACTAAGCTAAAAAAAATTTCTTGTTGTTTTTAGTACAGTTATACTAGGAAAAAATCTCATAGACAGTGGAGAACACAAAACAACCGAGGCTATAAGATTTTGTTTTTTGACAGTCTCCTGACGAACAGAGACTTGACCACTTTTTGCACGAAATTATAAGAACCTACAGTCTTTGACCTCATTATAATATTACATTTTCACTACGGCAGAAAACACTGACCCATTTTAATCAAAGAGCGGCTCTTTAATCACACGCAATCGTTAGATATTCTGATTTACCGCGGGGAAATTTGACTGTTTGCTGGGTTTCAAAGTGCGTTTAACTTAACAGAAGATTACTGGCTTTCCCATGTACGTGGAGCTGTTTCCTTATTCGACTGAGCCAATGAGATTCCCGGTATTGTAATATTTGGTGCCTGTTATTGGTCTGCAGAGAACTACATTGTGTCAGATGTATATAACCCAATCATTCATGCTGCAAGAAACTACAATGTTTTCAATGGTATGGTGGCACAAAAAAATTTCGCGACGCACCATCATCTATAATAATGATAAATAATAAAATGTTAGGAAACGTAGCCAGCTATCGCGTGAGAGAAGCACTAAACTCATATGATTTTTCATACCAACAACTCCGTAAACAGCGAGCCACTAGGCTGATAACGTTTACTGTAAGGTGTTCATTTGTATTGAAGCTAATTAATGACTCTTAAAATATGTGAACATAATCTTAAAGCATCAAAATTTCTTTCTAACAGTACCTTTTACTTAAATTCGTATGTGAAAATTACATTAACTTGCAGTGGGGATTCTTTCAAACCTGTCTATAATTCAGCCATTACACTTCATGATTATGGCTCGTGCATCGTTAAGAGAAATGAAAGCTAACTATGGTCGGAAATACGCTAAAAATAAATTAGTAATAATATGTTATAACAGAAAGAACTAACGAAAAATATACTTCTGCAACGTTAAAGGACAATAAATGGTATCTAATACAATGCACAAACATGTGATATCAATAGAGGTACGTAAATTTCGCATATACATTTCATGTCAGGTTGAACGCCAATTATGTATACTTCATTGTCATGTCTGTGACTTGCTGGCGGCTGTTACGAAACGCTTGACTACTGCAAGCCAGTAGTAAATAAGGAAATAATGCGAAGTGCTATCGCTTGCTACCTGCTTGTACGGTTATAAGCCAATAGATAATCGATTGTGGCCAGTGGGTGTATAGGACTGACAAGTCTAGACTGCTGCCAGAAGAATTCGCGAAATTGACGTACCTCTAGATATCAACAATAGGTAGAGGCACGATTATTTCGCGTATTGATTCTTGGTCAGGTTGAACGTCAATAACGTATACTTCACTCCTCCTTCTGTGATTAAACGAGAGCGGTTTTAACACACATTTGACTATTGTAAGCCAGTTATAAATAAGGAAACAAGTCGTGGGAATATCACGTGCTATACGTTTGTACTGTTAGAAGCCAACGGATATTCCGCTTAAGTCGGTACACGTATAGAACTGAGAAGTCTAGACTGCTACCAGATGAATACTTTCTAAATATATGTTATTTATCCTCAGGACGCCTTCTGTACCAGCTACCTAAATACGGGTATAAAAAAACACGTCACTTAACAACTGTGTATCAGTTTTAATTAATTATGAGTATATTAGAAATTATTTTATGTCGGATTGGTGGATTCAGATGCCCCGCGCACGCAGGCTGTCAATGCGCGAGCTGATTGGTGAGCATACGGACCTTCCTGTGTGAGTTAAGGCGTGTTCTGCCGCAATTTTCATCACCGTGTTTTATTTTTATATTCGTACCAGTTATATATTTTTTCTTGTTACAGACACAAAATGTGACTAAATTTTCCTCTCAGAAAAGTTTTTTTTTTATCTCTCATAGTTTTTGCGTAAGGGCTCTTTAAAGCCAAAATTTGCATGTTTCCGTTTTAAGGACGACATTAAAATCAACTCACTTAACAAACTGAAAAAAAATTCTCAGTGAATAACGATGTCGTAGGCTACAAATTCAGCTACGTTAGACCACAAAATAATTTTTTTTTGCTTAAAAAAATATTGGATTTTTTTAAATTTTATTTTATATTTCAGATTTTTTATTTAACTACAAAAATGTTTGTTCTTTGTTTTTATGTACGTCGCATTGTAGCCGGCGACGTCTTTATCCACTGTGAATTTTTTTTTTTTCCAGTTTGGTATGTCAGTTGGTTTAAGCGTCTTCCTTAAAACGGAAACGTGCAAATATTGACTTTAACAAGCCCTTACGCGAAAACTATGCGTGATAAAACAACTTTTCTGAGAGGAAAATTTAGTCACTTTTTGTGTCTAAAACAGGAAAAAAATAACTGGTACAAATATAAAAATAAAAAGACGGTGATAAAAATTTCGGTATACCGCGCCACTGACAGGCGGCTGGTCGTGCATCACACATCGTCACAGAGTCATTAGCTCGACGTGTATAAATACTTGTCTGCTTCCATTCGAACTTGAAACATAATATTCGCAGAACAGAGTAAATATGAACCAATGAACTGTAAATTGAAACCAAAGCGTTCACAAATGTAATTGTTTGTTTCGGGCAACAAAATGAACACTTGTTTAATTTGAAACAAATCATTATGCGCTGCGAGTGTCAAATCTATTTAACTGACAAGTAGTACGTATTTTGCCATCTTTACATCATATTTAAATTAATATAGCAAAATTAATTTTATTATGCATTTCGTTACAACATGCAAAATATTTGTTATATCAAGTTCGTATTTAGTTTCCCTTACACAAGCTAACACATAGCGAGGTTATGGTCTGCTTGCGAAAACGTTGTAAAAAGAGGTTTAAATATTTACCATTACTTAAAGACACCTTAGATATAGGTGAAAATCATTAAATTATTACTAAGTTTTATGTTAAATCCGTACACCGTGCTATATACTTATCACGACAAAGTGAGAAGTTTTTAAAATGATCTCGTGAAAAATGATCATCACAGACATATTTGTGACAGGTCATAATAAATGGGGTATTTAACTTCCGGTACCTTGAGGGTCATTTTACCATGACTTATCAGAGCAAAATAATCTTTGACGTCTTGCCAGTGAAGGACTCTTTTCTCATGACCTGTCATATTTTATTGTGGTCTGAGATATTTACTTCTGATCACGGTCAAATTAATACAATAATTTATTACTGACACAAAAATTCTGGTGTAAACTATTGAAGGAAAGATACAAATTGGCTTTAAAAAACGTATCTAAGGCTTCAAAAGTACTCAATTTTCCTTGAACAGAAGTTGGTTTATCAGCACAATATGCAAAACGGAGCGTAGTACGTAGAATTTGAGACAAACGATTGTTTTTGGCAACTACGCAGGCAAATAATATATTGGGTTTCTTCTATAAAATAACATGTATCTAGATTTTATACCTTGTTTGAGCGCTCGAAACGCTATGCAATTTTCAGCAATTGAACACCTGTCTTTCCTTCAGTCTGAAAACCAGTTTCCATCGGTGCAAACCCGCTTCCACTAACGCCTGTAAAATATTCAAGCCCAACAGATATTTTCACTCATGTCTTTGCCGGTACACGTACATTCGGAAATCATACGCCCTCCTGAATTCTACGAAAAAGACGAGAACTGCTTCGAGATTATGTATGCACTGCAAACATGGCTTGTTTCTTGTACAAGAAGCTGCCGGAGGAAGGAAATTTATTTAGCTATACATATAGTTATGTCAATAACCGTAATAAGAGTCAAAACTATCCAAGAAAATAACAAACGTGAGTGAAACAGCTTAATTATATTGAAAAAACGCCACTACTACAGTAAGACGACTTCCGACCGGACAAAACTGATGATAAAGATTCCCGAAATCTACAAAAGATTAATTTTGCTTAAAAAATAAGAGTAAATTAACATAAGTTAGAAAGAAAACTTTCAGTTGAGTAGCTATCTCGTATATCCACTGCGATACGTCACAAACTGACCAAGTTAACTTAAATGTAAACCAGTAAAAGTTAAACCAAAACTTTGAAAAAAAAAATTTTTTCTGAAGAAAGAATTGAGTATTACTTGTGTAACTAGAATTAGTAATTCTGATATACATATAGTATTTTAATTTCCAGCGATTTTGATACAGGTATTACCAATTTATGTTTTAAAAAAATTTCTTTTTGGAAATACACAACAAATAACCACCGAATTAACTACAATATGACCCATTAACACCAAACAATATTCTGTACTTGTAGATGTTTATGGAAAGAATGGGACCTGTTAATCGAAGCAAACACTTTTGCAAGCAAATAAATTAATTTTGATTGTAGTGGATTGTAAACAATATAATTTAGCAACTAAATATTCAGAAGATATGAAAAAACGTCATTTCGAACCATTATCCGTCACACCTCTGAAACAAGAAAACGCGATGTTTAGCGATCCATATCTCAAAGTAATCTTACGTCAAACAAGGATATATCATGTTGACTGCTACTGAAGCGATATTGTGCATGTCTGATACTCCAGATGTAAACAGAACTGCAAAAGTCAACATTTTAAAATTTCATTATCTTGCCACGACAACACCCATAACCGAAATATAAGATACACTTGTCAAAGAATATAACCTGTAGCTTTGTAAAAATAATTAATGGTGCGAGTAGACTCAAATAAAAGGAAATCACATAATATCAAAATAATAAATAAACTTATTCTTTGAACTACAAATACATAGATAGATACTCGAGAAAATGTCGAAGGAAGAACAAATAGTATCGATATTGGACATTGATGAAGCACGCCTTAGATGTTTTAGATCGACGTCAAAAATTTAAAAGGAAAATAAATACAACAAAAAATTTAAGCTTTGATCTTTTTATCGCTGCAGTTAACGAAACTTAGTTTTAGGTTTATCGACGACACCAGTGATACATTAATTGTATGTCATTCTGTAAATAAATACCATAAATTATTTTGCTTATGTTTTCGTAAAATTCAAATTATCGGCAGGAAGAAGTAATATATTTACAATACGACATACATTAGCAATAAAGATGTTAAAAGTAAATAGATTTATGTTGTTCCTCTCCGTGTGAAACTGCTAATGAAACTTACAAAAAAAAGTTAGTTGCAATTCTCACCGAAAACATTCTTATTGATAAAAAATACCATTTACAAACCTATACAGTACCTAAAATCCAAACATACATACACACACACGCACACACACACACACACACACACACACACACACACACACACACACATATATATATATATATATATATATATATATATATATATATATATATATATATATATAATCGTATTCAGGGTACGCTTGTAAACATTTTTTACTGACATATCTAGTTTCTGGAGGTCTCATTTCTTTGACATAATTTAAAATTTAGATAAATTGGTATTAGTGGTTTTTTAGACTTGAAATCTATGCCGATTATATGATGTTTTTCATATAGGCTATCCAGAAACAACCGCATAATAAGCAGTTACGTGAATCCTGGGCTAGATTACAGACGAAAATGTTAGTGGCAAAATATTGTACATCGATTAAATGTAGAATCACGTTTAGACTAAACGGGATTTTTGCCTGCACCCATAATATGCAGGTCAGAACAGTATCAGGAGGCTATAGACATACGGGAATAATGCTGGATTGTCGTTGTTTAGAATTCTTTACTTGTTTTCTGAAAATTAGGGAAAACTTTTGTATTTTTTCTAAAAATTGGGATAGTGCTATTATATAGACTTATATTGATCACGTGAACAACTTTCGGTGTAAACATAATAATAAAATTATATTTTCCATCAACTCCGATATACTAAGTATTTTTATTCTTAAGTCGTTTGAAGCTGCAGATAACTAGACTGTATACTTTGAATGGAACTGGTAAAATGAATCTTTAGTCTGGATAAACATCTTGAAAGGAGTGACTTTCCTTGTGATAACAAAGTTAGTCTCTCAGGATAACCTTATTCAGTAAATTTGGTATATTTACAAGTCATTCAGTATACTTTAAGGGCTTACAATTATTTATCAGCCTGCTTTTTGTGATGTTTTTAAAATTGTCTTTACCGAATTCCTTATATAAAAAACGAGGATAATGGTAATATGCTTCTTGCGGTTAGTAAAAATGTAAAAAAAGCCATTTAATTTTAGTAGTTTGGCATTCCCTTAAGCAAAGCATATTTGATACATAGTAGGTGAAAATTTTACTACTGGCATGGAGAGGTTTAAAATTTTTTTAGTATTTTATGTGAAGCATTCCAACAGCGGTTAACGTTTTTTATATTATAAATAAATAATTACATTAAAACATTAAGTATACTAATCGCAAGTAAAGTACAAATTGTATTAGAACAAGTGGCGGCTCGTGGGTTGTTGGTAGGGAGTGTACAAGTTGCCGAGAACTGTACACTCGTGTGATCGCGCCGCTGTATACCAATGACTATGAAATATCTACTGGCTACTTACTGTGTTGTGAGCAGTCAGTAATAAGCGGCACCTACATGCCAGCGTGCCAGTGGCTGTAGAGTCAACCAGCACACAACCATATACAGTTCTCTGCAACTTGTGCCCTGCCTGGCAACAACCTACGAGCCGCCACTGATTAGAACTAACGTGACAAAAATAAACTAACGAAAATGATTACATTATGTAAATTAAGGACTCATCACCCTTGATAACTTCATCGAAATTCACATACATTTGAAAAAAACCAGATGAAGTAGTCACGAAAATGGCTTAGTAAAATTATTTTCTTTCACTTTGAGACGGTTAATTATTTCTGGAATTGGATTACAGTTTTCTGTTTAGTGCTGTTTAATATCCTTCAAAGAAGTCACAGAGTTGCCTCGGTTACATGTCAGCAACGAGGAAGACTGGCAATACCATCGGCTGCGTGAGACACATTAGTGCGTGCAATCTCGAATCGAAATGCTGTTACAATTGTTATTTGTTGGCAATGTGTTGGGGGAAACATACTTTCTTCATCGCAACCAGCAAGCCGTCTGATACCTACTTTCAAGACTATTGAACAGTGTTTGCACGTTCGGTAGATGGTACTATAGAATGAGTGTAGAAGAAACCGTGATTTTAAACTAAAATCTTCGCCTTTGTTCATTGTCGGAAGTTCCTTTATCCGTGCCCCTATGTGGTGTTACTCTTAAACGTACTTATAGACCTTAATCTGTACATAGTCAATTTACTGTGTTTGGTCTTTTTCGAAAAATATAATTTTGTTAACATGGCTTCTGAATCAACTGTTGTATGGGCGTAGTCAACATGTTACGTTGTGGCGGCACATGAGTTCCTATGCAAAACGTAGTCATATTGGATTTCACAAGTTCTTACATTGTGCAACGGAAATATAGATACATCCTGTATATCAATAAAACCGTGTAAATTTATTGGCCAGCATTCGTGAAGACGTTTTATTCTCAGTCATAACTTTTTAATAAGCCTTTATTTATCTTGCAGTGCATGTTTTTTCGAGTTAAATCTTGCAACTGAATTTTAAAGTAGTTATCTTCAACCGATTGAGCTGCAATTTTGCATGCACGTTTAGTTTGGATGACAATGCATGGTTAGTTAAGTGACATTATTCTAGGTCCAATATGGCGGACCACCCAAGATGGCTGACTAGTTATTTGTAGTTATTGCAAAAAGTGGTTTAGTAAAATATCTAACGTAGGCAATGTTTCAATAATAATTGCTAAATAATTTTAAGTTATTTGCACAGACACACGAATGATATACAAAACAAAACAAAATACTGCATACAGATATTCGTAAACGTGTATTTATGTTAGTGTATGGAAAAATAACGACAGAAATACTGAGCTAAACCGAGATGGAAAGGCGCACACAAACTCTTACAAATGCCCTGCATATCTTCCAGTTATTTTCTAAACAAAAAGAAATGTTCCGTGCCCTAGAAAGAGGAACATAAAATGGCACGTAAAACATCCGTCATGAAAATTTCCAGCTGAAGTTTACGTGCAGCTGTGGTTATCTACTACGTGCTACAAAAATGTTATTAAAATTTTCCACGTTCTTTGTGGCTTCAGCTCTTAGAAACTCTTAATGTAAAAACGCATTAGAAACATGATTGAAAATTCTGCGGAAGAAGATTCTTACCTTTTCAGAAAAAAAAAACACTGAAGAAAATTAACAGCAAAAGAAAAAAGTTACATATAGTAAATAATGCTACTAATTCCATCTCATTTAATTAATAGACAATGGACAGTAAATTTTACAAGAGCCGAGAACAATACAGTGAAATTCTTAGAATTTATCTAATAAAAATATTTTATAACGTAGGCTATTTACCGGACTTGTTATCCATCGCCTAATATTGCAGTAGTAAACGGTTTTCAACAAAGTTTACATGTATTCATTAAGATAAATAAAATGCAATGCAGTATGTAACAAGTAATAACGTACTTCACTAATTAGGGTATCTATAAATCTATGAACTTGAGGCCAATAACAGAGTGACACATACAAACAACATATACCATTACAAACGACATACAAACGTGTGATTATTACACAAACAACAGTAACACAAACACACAAATCTAAAACATAAACAAACACAGGAAAAGGGGGAAAAAATTAAGAAAAAAGACAGGGCAATGTGCCACGACAATGATCTATAACCAGTCTGGGTCGAGTGTAACTCTTTGTAAAGAAAAACTATTGCACTCGGCCCAGACTGGTTTTATATAGGCCTATATATATATATATATATATATATATATATATATATATATATATATATATATATATATATATATATATATATATACACATATCGCTCCACATATATCTCACTTATCTTACTACTACTCTTCTGGCCTGCATGTTATGGGTACAGGTTAAAATCCCGACCAGTCCAAACATGATTCTACGTTTACTTGACGTAACAGACACAAAATTATACCTGGACGTGGAGCACAAGAGGCCACTATCAGTGCAGTTTTACCACATTATGAACGTAAAATATCGTCGTACATCATTTTCGTCTTCAATTTCGCTCAGGATTCGCGTGGTGTCCATATTATGGGTTTGTTTCTGGATATAGACACACACACATACATATAACTGTCGCGTGCATTCTTCCGTAAAAGACTTGGCATGTTGCAGGTTCATCCTCTATTAGTGAGTGTACAGACAATATATTCCTCGCCAGTTGTAAACGTACCGAATTTTGTAAGCTTCTGAACGAACACAGTTCATTATTTAATGTGTTTGTCACATACCACAAATCAACCAACAACTTCAAATGCACAACAAAACCACTTCTATGTACACAGCTTTCATGCAATGTATGTGTATAAAGAATATTCCAAAACGTGAAAAGTAACAGATTAGCGTGCGCCCAGGACCTAAACAAGAGGGGGGGGGGGGGAGGGACCTAAGGGACGGAATGCCCCGGGCATCTATAATAACCGAATTTAAGTAATACTCGCGTTATGATTTGAAAATAATGTTTTTAATCCCAAAACCTTTCGCGCAGAGCTTTATGGATGTTAAAATTATCTTAAAATCAAAACCCAAGTATTTTTGAAATTCGGTTATCATCGGGGCCTGATTATTATCACACTAAAAACTATAAAAATTAAAGTTTTAAATTTTTAATGATTTTGTGGCTACAAGTCCTTATTTTTCTAATAACAGGTTTCAATTTTTTACTCGAAAGTAAAGCATTTTACCGCCAAGTGCTGTATATACAGGATTTCACTAGTAAAATATTCACTCAGCAAAAATGTCTCATCGAATTATGACGAATAGTTCAGATTTTATCGACGATAGAGTATTTCAGTCATCCACTCGACATATTGCCTTTTTCATGCCCCTTAATCTACAAACACACACAGATTAAAAAACCCACGGTTTACAAATGTTAATATCAGAACTAGTTGAAATACAGCTATTGTAAAAAAGCGTCGTCCACCATCCAATTAATTAGCCTGTAGCCTCGCACGGGGTGGCGTACAATAACACGTAGACCTAACTTATCTGAATATGTCTCACATGTACGAGACACGTTTAGGAACACTTTCGTGAGTTAAGGGCCGTGCGGCCGTGTTTCAGATAGTTTTGCTATAGTTACTTTTTTAAGCATAAACCAGTGCAGCTATCAAAAATCCGCTTGGTAGTTAAGTAAAATGGTTTTCACGAAGTTAACTAATTTTTTGAAGACAATAATGGATTTAGCTAGTCATGTAACTATTATTTACGGTGTGGATACCGATTAAGGAGTGATGTTAAGGGTGTTCGAGTGCGATAAAATCATAATTATATATTTTTTATGAAATAGTGTTAGTTTTACAGACGATACTTGTTAGTACAGTTTCCTCTTACGAAAAAAAATTTAACATTCATAGTTTTCTCATAACGGAGCGAATTATTTCACTTATGTAAGTCACTTAGTCTTCACTATTTGCATGGCACCAGATCACGCCAATTTTGACTTTGACGCATCGTTATGAGAAAACTACGCCAGATAAAATTGTTCTGTAAGAGGAAAATGCACTCACAAGTATCGACTAAAAAACACCCTTAAGAGCAGAACATTAAATCCCTGAAAGCAGACTTTTGAAACTGGGAACAGGCAGGTGTCCGATATGTCTTCAGAGATGACATTAAAAGAATCCCTTCAGTGGAGTAGTAATGGGGTAGCCTGAGATAAGCCGCCGGCCAAAGCTAATGTTCGTACAATTTCCCAGTTGCGGAAAATCTGTATCGACACCACCGTCACCCGAACTCGTGTAGCATTGATAGGAGACGACTGGTCCAAACACTGCAACGCCGCCAACCCTACGGTCAACTTACAACACTCTTGAATTGATGTTCTAAGAATAACTTGTCCTCTAATCAAATCGTGGAAATTACCAATTTAATTCTATAAATCCTTTTCACCCACTACAATATTTTCAGTTAGATGTCTGTAATTTGAGAATTGTCGATATTAACAAATCAGTTATTGGCGATGATTTGTTTTGAGGCTAGCTATAGACCGACAGTTATTTTTATGTGTGGACGGTTACAGAAATGTCCCTAGAATTTCTAACTTAAAAAAAACTGCCGGCGTAACCAACCACCCTACTTTCCTCTATGTACCTGAAAATTGTATTAAATTTGGTTATCATCGGTCCAGCAGTTCTCGAATAATGACAGAATAACTTTATTTACTCGTGTATTTTCTGCCATTCAAATGGAAAATCTTAACATTGGACAACATAATAAAACATATTTCCGGTAATAACTAATTTAATCAAATTGCGGTTTTTTTTAACAATGAAAAACAATTGACATCAACAACAAACACAAAAGTCAGGTGACCTTAAGTCTGTGTGTCGTTGCTCCTATGTTTCACATGCACGGAAACTAAACTATAGGCCCTAGAATGTTTCTAAAAGAAAACAACTTTTGTTACAACGATCACATTACTCAGTAATCAATCTTCAGATATTAGACTATCCTAAAGGTAATGGCTAACTCTGTAATACATTTAAGTCTGGTCACCCCTGTTATTTTATATGGGTGGAAAGTATCTATAACTGGTTCACTTTAAACTGAGCACTTTCCCAACACGTATAATAATAAAAAAAATATGTATTTAATGGGGCCATAGAAGTAAAGTTTTGAGAGCTGTGAAAAGTTTACACCAGTTTTTAGTTACACAACAGTTTTCGTTAATTAAAATAGTAAAGATGACGGCATAATAGCTCAAGAAAATAATACGCAGTGCTCAGTTTACCCTGAACAACCTATACCAGCGTTTACTGCGGGTTTCTTGTTCGTGTGAACATAGTCAACGTTATGAGTAGTGTAATTGTACGACACTCGTCTTCAACGGTTTTCTTACTTTATATTCAAATACTTATAACTTCTATAATAAAGCGTTTACTTTCAAATAGATCTTCTTTAGTTTTTCTACTTTATTTTTCACAAGGAATCACCTGCCAGGTGTTTGTACGAACATTCTGTATGCATATAAAACAAAACAATATTAGTTTCATGCCCCCAATTCATGCTGTAAGTATATACGTGTTTAAAATATACTAAAAATTGTTTGAAACTAGGGGCATCGATTTTCCTTACAGCGTAAATATGAAGGTATTTACCAAATATTTCCGTTTATTTTTCTCAATAAGATTGTTTTGCAGAATGTATGTTGCTATTATGTAAGTGTTACGCTTGTTATGAAAATTAGGATTTTAAACATTTACATCATAAAGTTGATACCACGCAGGTAATTAAAATATATCAAACAAATTATTGTTTTCTGCATAATAGAACATGTACTTTCGCACACGCCACTTATTTCGCAATTTCATTTCCCGGCTACGAATTTGTTCAGTGAGGCAAATTAAAATTTCCCGTGAACTAGATACATTGTAACTGAATTCTTGGTAGACGAGTAGTTTTCATTATTTTCCTGCACATATCCATCTCTACACACATTGTAGGTGATTTGGAACCTATAAAGCATCAACTTTTATTAATTATCCTAAATATGTTCAACCAATAACATTATAACTAAAACAAAACCATTCCAATAACTACGCTCAGACAGAGGTTTAACTGAATCAAATAAAATCTGCTTAGTCCAAACAAATAATTTTTACAGTGCCAATAAAACAATTACTGTCGAATCCAAATTAATTCGTTGTCCTTATTTTATTTTCCAGGAGCGTAATGCACGGTTATAACAACTTAATATTTGCTCGGCTGTACACAGAGATTCGTCCTGAATCATATAAACGTACATAGAATTGAACAAAGGATCTCAATGATTGAGGATCATATTTTAACGCTCCCAACCATACTGAGCCTTAATATTTGACGTCTGGGAGGTTTTGTTAATACCCAAATAGAGCTTGCAAATATATGATGTTCGATATTTTAATGCAATGAAGAGTTTTAGCAAATATGTTAAGGGTGTCAACATTGAATCGTACATATAAGGCGTTCACCACATTGACCACAATTATTTGTAACGTCTCATGAAGTAAGTTTGCTTTGAACAATTATTTTTAGAGCTACGAAGTACGAACAGTTGTTTATTTAATATGAAACTGACATAAATGTATTCCTGGGCAATGAATTACCCCCAATTCAGGGGAATTTCTGTCCACATATACATGATCTTGCGACAGACTGAAGACCTGCCGGAATTCGGGAATTGCGCTACAATTGGCCCAAATATGAAAGCGTTTAGGAAGTCGCAGCCACAAACTAGGACAGGGTAATTTACGAAACGTGACATGCAGTACAAATGTCTGGTGATATATGACATGGCGCAGGCTAGCTTATTGGCTTGTACTAAATAGTACCGAAGCTGTACCATGTAAAAACAACTTTAAATGCACTACTTATAGCAAGTACAGGTCTCATCTCCTGTTTCTGTTACAGTACGTCTGCTCTCCTTACAATTCTAAACAAAAAGCTAGAGTAAAAACATGTATGTCGAAAGTATTACCAGAAACACAGCAGTCACTTTAAATTCCGACGTAAAAATATGTATGTTTAGAAAAAAATTCTTACATAAACAGTGCTGCTCTCGACAAAATACTTTAAATGGATGCTTCACGAAGTAGCGGTATTTTAATAGTTAAATTAAGACATAAAAGCAGATACTCCTAATCAAGTTGGGGTCTACACAAGCATAACTTTCTCAGGCGATATGAAGGCAGTGCTCAAGAATTAACGGCCATGCTCATACGTTTCTGCTGTTCCTGCGATAATAATAGAATCGGGAATTTGTAAAATGGACCAAGTCAACTTTTTGAGAAAATTCAGATTATTCGGGATTCCGACTCTCCAAGGCATTCTCTTGGCTGTCAGCAACAAAAGAAACCAAGTCCTACACCAGAAATACGTTAAGCGGTCTAGTAAATATATGTGGAACCTGCAGAAGGTACCAAGTCCTGGACTTGGGACATTTCGTTAAAGATACCAAGTTCTGGACCATGTGTCTTTTGTTATTGACAAATTATATGGACATTGCAATGGCATTGTGATTCTCTATTTTAAAGAGTAATGTTACTTTTTAAATAATGAATATTGCTATCATATTTAAAATATATAATGTACATGACGTGTGTGTGTAGACAAACTGTGCAAACAGACATATTCATATCTGTACTTCCATGTTTTTAGACAGTTGTAATGCAGTCAACACGCCAAAGTTTCATACATGCGCAGAAGGCTCATAATCTATCGACTTCATCGTTGGTATAGACGGCCGTAAACTACGGCATTTTTATTTATATTGGTACCACTGTGTTGTTTGGTTTATTGGTTGTTGTGCAACTGTAAAATTTTTGTGGTATGTTGCAGTTCATGATTAAATGGTCACATTCTACTACAATATACTACATTGGCCTACCGCAGACTAATAGACATGTCTATGAATGTGCAAATAGTGCATTATTTTGTTTACAACTTACATGATTGTTTTAAATAATCTGTTTCCATGTTGTTCAGTAATGTTTTCACTAGCATATACCAAGTTCACAATAAATTATGTCAAGGACATTATGTTTTTCATAACATTGCTTTATGGATATACGGTACCAGGTGGTGATGTGTTTGCAAAATATGTTTTCATATATAATATTATTAATTTTGCAATAGAATAAACTAACACTGCAGTAATAACTATTCAAGACGTCATGTTTTATGTGCCATTGTTATAATGAAAGTTACTTCGTTAGCAAAAGGTACCAATCCCACTAACTTTATTAATTTATAAAAAATAAAAGACAAAAGCGTATCTATGTGAATTATGTTCGATATTATTCCATACACACTATACTTTCAAATTATCGATTATTGATAACCTTTTTCGTTCCCAGATCCACTATAATAAGTTATTTGTTGTTTCCCAACAAACTACTCACTTGGACTTGGTCCCCTTTGCAAATTCCTGATTCAATTTTATAAAGTTTGAACGAAAGCCGATATCACAAATCCGTTTAGCAGTTTTGCTTAAAATGATTTTTACCATAATACTTGATTTTTTCAAGACAAGAATATGCGCGGTTTCATATAGCAATAAAATCAACAATAATAACGTTCAGTTACATAATTAGCTAAAATCATTACTGTCTTCAAAAAAATAAGTTAATTTCGTGAAAACCATTTTACTTAACTACCAAGCGGATTTTTGATAGCTGCACTCGTTTATGCTTAAAAAAGAAACTACAGCAAAACCTACTGAAACACGGCAGCACGGCCCTTAATTAGCGGAATTATTCCTAAACGTGTTTTGTACATGTGAGACATATTCAGATGAGTTAGGCCTACGTATTATTGTAAGGCAACCCCGTGCGAGGCTACAGACTAATTAATTGGATGGTGGACGACGCTTTTTTACAATAGCTGTATTTCAACTAGTTCTGATATTAACATTTGTAAACCGTGGGTTGTTAAATCTGTGTATGTTTGAAGCTCAAGGGGTATGGAAATACAATATGTCGATCGGATGACTGTATAATACTCTATCGTCGATAAAATCTGAACTATTCGTCATAATTCGATGAGACGTTTTTGCTGAGTGGATATTTTACTAGTGAAATCCTGTATATACAGCACTTGGCGGTAAAATGCTTTACTTTCGAGTAAAATATTGAAACCTGTTTTTAGAAAAATAAGGACTTGAAGCCACAAAATCAATTACAATTTAAAACTTTAATTTTCGTAGTTTTTAGTGTGATAATAATCATGCCTCGATAATAACAGAATTTCAAAAATACTCGGGTTTTGATTTGAAGATAATTTTAACATCCATAAAGCTCTGCGCGAAAGGTTTTGGGATTAAAAACATTATCATAACGCGAATATTATAGAAATTCGGTTATTACATAGGTCTATATACTATCATATCAAAAACTACAAAAATTAAAGTTTTCATTTGATGGATTTTGTGGCTTCAAAGCCTTATTTTTTAAAATCGGTTTTTAATTTCTTACTCGAAATTAAAGCATGCCACTGCCTAGTGCTGTATAAATATACGCCCACAAATAAAGTATCTACTCAGCAAAAAAGTATCATCGAATTATGTTGAGTAGTTCAGATTTGATCGAAGATTGAGTATTCAAGTCGTTTGCTCGACGTCTTGTCATTCCATACCCCTTAAAGTAACCGTAAATACACAGTAGTACCGTTAAACGATATTATTCTGCGAAAGTAGGGGTTACTTCGTGACACTCAAAATTTTTTAATTTTAGGTTATTTGAGCAAGAAATAAGTAACTTTAGTTAAACACTATAAACAACATATTAAAATAATCCATTTCAAATTTAACCATGTTTACGCAAATACCATAAAATAAACATTTTAAGTGGCACACAAAGTTATCTGCAGCTGACACAAGTGAACTCATCTGGAAGGTACGGATTACAACGCATATTTCAGTAGTCGAAATTAAAATATTTTATATCTCTAACGTGAGAAAAGTCGAGACGTAAACACTAGTCTCACTTTTTAGAGTTATGCGCACGATTCCCCGGTTTCAAAAGATTTTTGCTACTAATAGACAGAATAGACCTGAACCTGATATTTGTCATACGTCATTCAACTATATCCGAATGTACTTTAGACATAACTCTACACACCAAAATAATATAATCGTTTCAAAATAGGCAGCTGCCTAACTGGAACCTATTTTCGGGAGCTTTATTACGTGAATTATAAACACGAAAACGAGAATCTGACTAGGGTGCTACTTGACCTGCCCATTGAACTTTCCATCGCACTTACGCACAAAGCAATGGACCGACAAGCAAACCCTTATGTTAGACACACAATGCATAGCATATGCTGTACCGATTAGTAGAGTACACCCAAATCTAATAGCTGAAATAAAATGCCGTTTTATGTCGTGAATTCATAACTGGCGATAGAGAAACACTCCTTACGGCAGTTTTCACAGCAAGTCCTTCATGTACGTACATGAAACGACTTGTAACATATCAAGTCTCTGTTATCAATTTAACTGGTTCAATGGATTTATGCGACTTACAGAAAAAAATGCATAATCCAACATATTTAGCTGTTATACCTGTATGCAGAATGTAAATAACAATCCTACCACTATAACTTATTAGACAGGACTCAGTAGCAATAGGTTCAATGTACGCACATGTCACAGCAATATCATTTGTATACGATGATGACATTCTGCAGGACAGCAGCCTAAATGAGAAAACGTTGAAAATATTGGAAGACTTCAACATAGCAAGATATAGTAAGTTTGCTGCTAATAAAAATAATCCTGCCACTGTCTGAGACATGTTTATCCTCGTAAGCCATATTAAATGGTTTCTAGAAAAATCAGCTTTTTCCAGTTATGCTAGAACACGTTAAGTGCAACATATATAAAATAAGACGAAATATCACACGTAGAACATATTTTATTAACACATTACAATGTGACTATTATTGACATATAAAAATGTATAGCTGGATACACGTTAAATGGCTTGCGTTCCGGGATAATGTTTTAGAATCCGTAAGTACAAGTAGTATTAAGAAGTGTTTTTTTTTTCAACAAGAAAATAATTTTCGAAAGTTTCAAGTTCTAACCGAC
Organism: Medauroidea extradentata; assembly: GCA_003012365.1. Lineage (NCBI taxonomy): Eukaryota > Metazoa > Arthropoda > Insecta > Phasmatodea > Phasmatidae > Medauroidea > Medauroidea extradentata. Next base: position 18,380 of record PNEQ01057512.1, read on the forward strand.
TGTACAACCACGTCACTTCACGTAATTGGTGAAATCTGTAACACACAATTATTAAAAAAAGTTGTCAAATTCAGAAATTTTGTGATTTTAGCCAACAGGCTGTTATGACTTTTATGTCTTATTACGTAGCATTCTTGCTACAATGAAACTTTATTTTAAGTAAATTTTTCTGTGTGTTGTATTTACAACAGACGAAGATAACGGATAATTATTATTACACAACGCCATCTTAATGCATTTCTGTTGTAAACAGCAAAAAATTAAAGTTAACAAAAGAAAACTTTTGTAGTAATGCGAAATAAAAAGTTGGAAATATAACGATTATGTTCAACAGCGATAGGATGTTCCACAATTAAGTTTAAATCATTGGCCAAAATATTATATTTGTGCGGTGCTTGATACCAGTTGTCTTAAATTTATTCGTAAAGGTAGACTCATTATGAAAAGTAAGAAATAATTGTAGTGATTCTAAAACAATCTTTTTCAGTCACAGGTAGACGGCATTTTGTTCATAATGGGCGAGAATACCAGATCATATTTGCGAAATTACTGCATTGTCGTCAATTAATACGTGTACAACATTTCAAATAATTCGGACGCCTAGGCGAGGGTGGAAATTGAATTGAAAAATTCAATTACATTCATTCATACATACATACGTACATACACGTGAGGTTAATAAAAGCGTATTAAATATTCGCACCGGTGAAAATTGAATTGAAAGATTCCATTACGTACATACATATACGCTGAAGCTAACAAATGCTTGTTTAGAAATCGCTCCGCCCAAAATCTATAATGCGCACTGTACAAAACGTAAATTATTTTGTTAGCGTCAAGTCTAAACCATCAAAATCCAAGCCCGACAAATAAAGAGTATGGCTATGCCGTATTTAAGAAGTTTAGGAATACAGGCAATACCTGGGTATAACATGAGCTGCATCTAAGCTGCTATGAATACATTTAGGAATACTGTTCTCAGTGCTTATTTACTTTTCTAACGCAATGTAAGATTCGTCTCGCAATATTATTTACTAACGTGTTCTCGTCTGAGCACGACGAAATCATAGTAGCGCGCGTAGACACTGGTCACAAACTGTGTGAGACAGCTTAAATTACCGATGTCTGCAATATTAAATGTGAATAAACGTGAACTCCTTTGGACAGTTTCGTCCATATTTTCTTTTCATCACCTACACTTTATCACTTTACTGTCACTGCATAACATAATTTGTCTAATTTACAGCCATGTACGACGAATGAAATACACTTTTAGAAGTCTGTTAACTAGGAAGTTACTACACCCCCTTTCTCCAAATGACAGTTAATTATTATTAATACTTTTATAAAGCAGAAATAATGCCAGAAAAAACTAAGGATGAAATATTTATTGTTTGATGTGTGTAGTATGTGTACTGTTAAATATATTTGTAAATATAACCATACTTAAGAGAGAACGATTCTCACAAAGGAAAATAACTAAAATATTATGGATAATTACAACGTTGAATGTAAAAAAAATGCATAACACTATAATTTTTAACTATATTGTATTCAAATATATATCTTTTATTTTGGGAAACACCAGTAACTCTAATACAACATTAATTTTTGTGTTTATTACGCTTTCGATTGACTCCATTGAACTCAATATTTTGTATTCAATATCTAACCAGCCTATTTAATGAATATATTCACAGTATAGCAAAGAAACCTAGACGGAAAAACGTTGGAACATAACGCAGCTGCAAGGATTTTGTTCAGTTTTAAGCCTTACTATACTCGATTACCGAGTAGTCAGCCATGTTAAGTGTTACTTTAAAATATTGTCAGAATTTGTCATCTATTTCCCGCCAAAACTCTCTTCGCTCACTTACCAGTACAGAAATTGTTAATTACTGTCCTTTAACATAAAAAAATACAATTATTGCCGCACGAACAAAATTGAACATTTTCTGAATATACTGAATGGGCATATTATGAGATTTGAGTTATCACGTTTGTAACGAAGAAATATTACTGCTCCCGTCTATTGGCAGAGTGGTGATCACATTTCTGAAAGTTATTTATAGAACGAGATTCATTATACAATTATTAGTTTTCTGAGTAAAACATGTTAGACTGAATAGTAATAAGAAATGTAACTCACGTGTTTTCCGTGATGGCTTCCTGCATAACCGTTTTGTGTTACAGATAACATTTAAAAACAAAGAAGAGAGTTTATGACAAATGTTATGCACTTCTTTCCCGCACTCGACGTAAACAAGAGTATACTAGGAATCGTTCCATGCTAAGCCAAGAAAACTAAGAAACTTTGGAGAGTTGGTTTGTTTTATTTGAACTGCACGCACAAGTGAAGTATGACCTTTGCTCAGGGAAGATAACAGTTTAAAAGATAATGAGAAACGTTATTTACCCATAAAGAACGTTTACTTAGGACAACACTGAACTCGTATGCAATACAAAAACAACGTGTCGCTTACGGTCGTTTGATAAAACTACGTTCGCATATCCATTGATAAGATCAGCCGCAAAATTGGAACGTAAGCAGATGATTTGATGATGTGCGCAAATAAAAACATGCAAATTTAGAATAACTTTCTTTTTTTCACGTCGTTCAGCACAACATTCAATTAAATATGTTGTCTTGATGATACATGGAAAACCTAAGTACTAAATGATTACCTAATGACACTGAAAATTAATACTTACCGAATTCTGTAGAATCGAAGTTAAATTAACCAGCTCATAATAACTACATCACTGTGTATAATAATATAGTGTTACTTTCATTATTAGGTATTTATTAGTTTGAAATACTAAATTTACAGGTCTTGTAAAAATCACTGTCGGTAAATTTTACAATACCTACTCTAAGTTACAATAATTGCAGAATACGTATTGACTTACTGTGTATAATAATAAGCCAACAATTTACAATGAATTTATTAGATTGACTATAACAGATACAGATAATACTTTATTAGACACAGTACGTAAATAAATAAAAAATAACTAGGAAAATCTGCTGAATGACTTTCAGGCTGTTGAGTAATAAAATGTTTTATAAAGTTTTATGTTTTGGTGAGTGCAGAACAGCTCTTCAAAGACGTGAAAGTGCAAAAATTTAGGAACATTACAGAAAATATTACGACAGTTATTGTAATAAAAAATGACGGCGAAGAAATTGTCACATAGGGAATGGAGGGTTGTCATATTAATTGGAATTGAAATGCAAGATTTTTTTGAGTAATTGCACCTTTATCGCGACGGAAATACACAACAGACAAGTAGCATAATGCATAAAAAAAGAGGAAGGCAGAGATACTTCATGCGGTGTTAACTTATTCTCACCACTGTTTTTACCCTCCTGATACCAAACGACCGTGTAGGCCTTAATATCCTCAGATCAGGTTCTAAACTTCAATACCGTTACATATACGCATCACAAGTAAAATTAACCATTTATTAGTGATCCTAAAACTATGGACAGTTTTCTACTCTTCTACAATATAAATTTTGTTATTGGTCATTTATCGGATAAGAAAGCCAGAGTGATTACATATCCTTCTGCTTATCGAGTAGGGTGAATGCTATCTGAGTCTATTATTTCGATCCGTATTAACATGATGTTTAATTTCCAGTTAGTAAACTTTGTACTCATGTGCATATGAATATCTTATTCACTAATAGGTACAAACAATAGTGTCCATGTATACGTATTTGCATACATAAACATACGTACACACATTCTTTATACCCGAAGAAAATAAAAATACTAAGAAATGTTTGACTTTAGTAAACGTCAATTTGGACGGAAGTGTAGAGTATTGTTTTAACACTATCAAATTTAAATTTCGGACTGAACGGTAAGCGAAGAAACAAATGCAGGGATACCTTGCGGTTGGATTGAAGAAGGGCAGATGTTTGCTTAATTCTGAATATGCCATATTTTATGATCTAAATATCCGTTAGTATACGGCCGTTTTCAAGTAACTTCAGGTCACACGACGTTTAAAAATATATATACACGTTCGGGTCAAGAAGCAGATTTTACAACGTCTTGTAACATGAAGCCACTTGATACAGTGCCATGTTGCCACACTTTGCATGAAAAATGGCATCGTTCAAAATGTTGCCACTTACATTTTCGTCTCCAATTTAGCTCAGGATTCACTCGGTATACTTACCAACGAGCATTACTCCTAGGATACTTATTCACGCGGTATACTTACCAACGAGCATTACTCCTACGGATACTTACTCACGCGGCGTACTTACCAGCGAGCATTACTCCTACGGATACTTACTCACGCGGTATATTTACCAACGAGCATTACTCCTACGGATACTTACTCACGCGGTATACTTACCAACAAGCATTATTCCTACGGATACTTACGCGGCATACTTACCAATGAGCATTACTCCTACGGATACTTACTCACGTGGCATACTTACCAACGAACATTACTCCTACGGATACTCACTCACGTGGATCAATACCAACGAGCATTGCTCCTACGGATACTTATTCACGCGGTATACTTATCCAACGAGCATTACTTCTACGGAAACTTACTCACGCGGTATACTTACCAACGAGCATTACTCCTACGGATACTTACTAACGCGGCATACTTACCAACGAGCATTACTCCTACGGATACTTACTCACG
>PNEQ01057513.1:0-23060 GCA_003012365.1 Medauroidea extradentata
TTGGCATGTCCCAAACCTTGTAGCAAATTAGCCACTGTATGATAGTCCTACTCTGGAATCAACCTGTACTGGGTTGACTTGGTGATGATTAGCACAAGTCTCCTTCCCCTCTGCAGCAAACTCAGGAGCAATCTTCTCATTGAAGTGGATTTACGGTGCCAGGCTATGTTCCTTAAAATGGTTTCTGCTAGGGTGCATGTCATTTTTTACACTAATACGAGAAAAAAGGCAGTTCAGAAAATTAAGTCAATATCTTCACTTTTAACTTAAAAGCCTCTCAACAATATTTGGAATTCAATATACAAAGTACTTCTGTTCCTATGGAAACACGGTTTACAGCCATTAAAAATATGGTATAAACATTAACACTGGTATCCCAAAAGTCCAAAAGAGAACAGCAGCACACTGTTATACACTCATGGCTTGAAACAATATGTGCTTCTCCTTTTACCGCCTGGGAGAGAGATGTCGCTGAAATTGGTCAAATATGGCATAAATTTGACTTCTCCGTTCATATAAAATAGAAATTAATAAAGCTGTGACAGCATCCTCATCCAGCTGTTTCTTAATAACTGTACTAATGACATCCTAATCAAGATTTAATCAGGGCATGAAAATTTTCTGCTAGAGCTGTTAGGAAATGGTCAATAACAGTTGATTTTCTTTCCAACAGATTTTCTTTTGGGGTTATTCTTCAGAGTGACATGAAAAGCGTTAAACAGCAGTGTCAAGTCGTAATGTAGCTCTTGATTACAAATTTTATCCCCCACCCCCCTCATGTTTGGCTAGTTCCCAATAGCTTGTAAATTAGGTATATGGGAAGAAAATTATGAACTGAAAAAGTTAACATTCAGGAATGAACTACGTAGGAATTATGAAGATTTTTTTTACATGTACTCATCTCCCACTATACCCAGCAAGATCACACCTGGAATTTACCATGTGGAAATCGTTCCTAGACGATGCAGTTTATTTGTGGTTTTTCTCTGAAATATCCCACACTCCACAGCCTTGAATTCTATACACTACTGCTTATCCGCTTTTCACCACACCTCGAAAGTTATCAAGACGTTGACTATTAGAGCTGTGTAAACCTCCCTACAAAAAGTTGTGTGCTCACTTATGACCAAACTTAAGAGGGCGTGGTACATGATTCAACACTAAAAGCATTGATCTATAACTGCAGGTTTCTTGAAGCCAATTTGTGAAAATTAAACGATAGCAATCCTAGACAATAGTTTTAGCCAACGTTTTAACCAAAATTGTTTTCGGTGTTACGAATTACTAAGGCACAATCTCTGATGCCGAAACCTCGTGCATTTAACTGCGGCGCAAGAGATCACGCTTAGCGAATTAGTAATCCTGGATACACATTTACTCATAACGTTGGCAAATACCATTATCTAGGATTGTCATTGACTATTTGATCCATATTGGCTTCAAAATAAGTGTGGAAATCAATTGATGTTTTCAGCGTTTATTTATCTGCCACACACACTTAATAAATTATCTGTAATTTCAATCATAAAAAAACTAGGGTGTACAGAAATTAATTTTCTTGAGGATATTTTAGAGATAAGTATTGTAAATGTCATTACACACAATGAAGTATTGACTTTTGAATGATATTGGTTGCATCTCAGCTGTGTGTGTCTGTACGTAGGTCTACACCTGTCATTCAGTAATGGGGTCAGGAGTGGGGTCCTTGTGCCATTGGTAAAGTAATGAGGTGTTGGTGTATATTTTTTTATATTCATAAGAGTACTGTGGCGGCACATAGCCACCAGCTGCAGGTGTGCAGTACAGCACGACCAGCCTCCGGCGATGCCAGCAGATAATGACAACATCCAGTAGTGTTTGCGAATGCTAGATAGCAGGTAGTTCTACGGCCCGCGGCTTCAGACCCCCGGCAACCAGGCCGGACCTGGGAACACTCCAGACCTCCCAGAGTGCCGAGGAGAAGGGACACAGGAGTCAGTCAGTCACGACCCGCCGTACTGGAAGCACTAAGTTGTAAAATATTGAAGTGTGTAAAGTGCCATATGCTATATAATAAAGTGCACACTTCTCACGTACATTATATGGTGTTTCCCTTCTTGCCTAGTTTGTCTGCATGTAGTATACAGTACTTACTGCAAGTACATTTTCTATATTACAACTAGGCCTACTTCATTTTCATTGAAGCAGAAAGAACTCTTCTGAGATGTTTTAGAAAATAATATAACAACTTATGTTTTAAATAGCAAAACTTTCTTAAAATGTAAAACTACACATTAAGACCAGAAGTAAACAATTCCAAAAAGCATTTCAAAATATTTATTGATATCCTCTACTATTAAAGTAACTAAAAGAAAAGCAGCGTGATACACAAGTACTTCATAACTTATTTGCAATTTACAGAAATCAATAGGTTGACCATCCACCATAGCAAGCTGGGTTCAATTTGCAATAAGTCACATCAGGAGGGTTACATAATATAAAATTTGGTCTGTGCCAATGATTTTCTTCAGAGTCCTGCTATTACCTCACATTTCGCTTTCATTTGTTGCCCCAATAAGCCATAGGGTTACATTTAAAAAAACACTCGGGATAGGAGGCATTTCCCCGCCTCAAATTCCCATCCACTGCATGTTATCCAGCCTTTAGACATAGCTGCCACATAAATCTAACACAGGCAATTTAAAGTACACAAAATAAATGACAGGTAATGCAGTTGCCAACATTACTCCAGAACTATGACAATTTTTCATTGTATACTGGCTGACCAATATCTTAGATGAAACTTTGAGATAGAGAGAAGAAACATGCACATATATAATCTGTAACATGGAATGGGCATGTAAACCCAATTGAAAAGTAGGGAAAGGAGTATTTCGCGAGTTCAATTAATTGCGTGCTAGAATCCACTATCATGTGTACACTCAAGCCCCGACCATTGGTCCATTACCCGCCCCTCACTGTAACAGTAATCAATGAATATATGCTGCTTGAGTATGCATAGGACAGTGGATTCTAACATGCAGTTCATTGAACTCGCAAATAATTCCTTTCCCTATTAATAAGTACATATTCCACAATGCAATTTGTCTGGTAAATGGCAAGGTAAGTGGGATATACATCTTGTCGACAAAAACAATCATTAGAGATGGTAAGGCACAAGTTGTCACGACAAAAACTAGGAGAAGAATTATCCATGACCTTTGTTAAGGAACCATCCTAACATTTGCCTTCGAGTAACTATGGGAAACAAAAATCAGGATGAAACCAGGGATCAGCCCCGCCCCTCTTACCACGAGGGTTATACAGAATGTGAGTCTGGTAAATTGGAAGTTATCGTAAGATGTAGGCTAGTTACACAACTTTAAAGTGCAATAAGCATATAAACGTTTACTGAACTACACAGACGAGTTAAGTACAAAACCTTTTGGCACAATCAATGTCATGTGCAACTATGAGTAAACAAATCACTTTGTCAAATCACACACTGAATAGAGCCATATATATATGCCTGGCTCTACATTCTGCACTTTTCTTACATATTAGTGTAAATATTTCTTATGTTCATAGTTTTGTCACACATCGTTTGAAAAATATTTAACAAAAAAAAATTGACTTCAAGAGAAATTAATTAACAACCTGTAATACGGCATTAGTAATGTCAAAACCTTTAATTTAATTATTCCGACGGAGTTGTATAAAATATCACAAAAATAAATGAACCAGAGGTACATCCACACCAAGAGTGTTCAGATTTTTACGAGTTACTTAACGAAAAATTAAAAAATGGATGACGGGATAAATATTGTGCGAACTGCGAACATGCTGTTCATTTAATTCCGCTATTCCAGGGTTGAGCAAGGCGAGCCCAGGTACCGGGCACAGTCCGTTTCCAAGTGTCTAAAGCGGACGCGCATGCGCAGTCTTCGCGTCCAGTGTCTGTCTCGAGACGCTCGTATTTCACGACCCCAAGAGCATGTAAAATTTTTCCACATGGAATAATTTCATTTCGAAGTTATTTTCACTCAAGAATAGCAAAATGGAATCCATTACGAAATTCCGAGCAAATTCGCAATGGAATAATCTCGCATCATTTCAAGAATTGGCTCCCAGATCAGTCATTCCATTCTTTCCTCAAATAATTGATGACATAGAGGAACCTCTACAACGTTTATTAATTTATTTTCATTTCACCCGAGAGAATTGGCTACCTTGAGCAAAATGCTCACCAAGTGTAGGACTTGTCAGATAGTTGGATGAGATAAACTTACAATGTTTGCAGGTATGTACATTACATTACAAGGTAGGTCTACAAAATATTTACAAATATAGTACATTATTTATGCATACAGACTATATAAGGAGTAAAGTAACACATTGTACTACATTGCTATTAATTGTAGCAATTTATACACTATGTGCTAGTGTAGGGCTAGCCAGAATATGACAAAACTTCCAATTGCACTATTTTGTAAGTATTTTATATTCCAAGTATCATGAATAGCAATAAACGTGAGAGAAAAGAGCTGTTGGTTCACACTAGTACACACATTTAGAGTAGTCAGTAGCAAGTAGTTATGTACGTACATACATGTAAATACTTTCCCAAATATACATTTACAATACTGTTTTACATTAACATTAGAATGTACAAAACCATACTCTAGCTAGATATGTAGTAGTTGACAGATATTTTAAATGTACTGTACAGTATCTAGATTACAGTAGTTTTATCGTGCTGTGTTAGCGCAGTGATTAGAATGCACGTCTCCCACCAAGGTGACCCAGGTTCGATTCTTGATGGGGTCTGCCGTAGGTTTTTGCATTTGAGAATTGTGCCAGACAATGCCACTTTCAATGTTTTTTTCTCCGGGATCACACATTTTCTACGTCCCTTCATTCAGGCACTGCTTCTCGTTTTACCCTCATTGACTTTGGAGACTAAATGTCTTTACCATCTTCTGTGTATTCTAAAGCTTTGCCTGATCACTGTGCAGGGAGAATGGGTCAAGACTACCTGGATGCAGACAGCCCTGGGGTTAGACAATCTGGCCAGGAAACTCCCATATGCAGCTCCCAGGCTCAGGCTGAGAGAGTATGGACGAAGATATTTCGTAATCAGGAGACAGCTGTAAGGGGTCTGGGTTATTTACTGTGCTCAATCACCTGCCTGCTCTATAGTGGGTGACTTGGACGGAAGTGCATTATGTGACACAATGCTGAATGAAGATATATGTCCCTCCCTACACCATATCAAGAGTGGTGGAGCCTCACAGGTTGTCAGTGATACGAGCCTACTGATACTTACCAGGCAACAGAAAAATGACGTCAGTGGTTTTCCAAGTTAATAATGCTCTTAAATTTTTTCTTCTGAAAGTTTAGTTGTTTAAGTGTGAAGCTGTAACTCCATTGATTATATGTCAGGTTTTTTTATGCATTAGTGAAGTTTCTCTATGTTTAAATTTTAGATTTATACATCTATACAACTTCAATTTGGCATTTAAGAGTCAAGACCATTTATGTTGTGACCTATCTTGTGTTTGAGATGTTCAACATATTTTATTTAGTTTGTATGAACATTAATGGCCTTGTGCAGCAGCAAGTTTGTTTTTATGGATGTAAATTTTCCAGAATATTTACAAATACAGAAACAACCTTTTAAAAAGTTTCTAAAGGGACTGAGAAAGTTCAACTTATTATAAGGGAAGAATTTTTAGTAAGTATTTAGTAGTTTTATAGTTCTTGTTCTCTTTATTTGCCTTGTCTAAATCCTTAACATCTTTGAGCTTTGCCTGTACTAGTACTAAACATTAAAAGCATGTTAAGTTAATTGATGGATTTTGTGATACAAATTTTTGGTAATTAGGCTGTATTTACTTCTTATAAAATCAATAAGTACTGTTCTATATTATTTTAAAAGAATTTTAACTGAACTTACAGTATTCATTTTTTGTGTGATAAAAAACATTTACAATACAGTACTGGAAGACAATTAAGCTAGAAATACTTTTATAATCATCATTCTCTTTTTGAGAAAGTAAACACATGTTAACTAGCAAATGTACAACCTCAAATATTCTGGTTGACTTTATATGTAAGAATATAGTGAAACCCTATGATGTAAAGTTGATTTGATAAAATTCAATTATAGATATTACAGGTAGTTCTTCTTAACATATGGCAGAACTATAGACAACATTTGCTGTTTGTCAACATAGTCCAAGAGTGTTAAAAGTTTCTGAATTAAAAAAAAAAAAATATTATGGTCCACTAAAAATATTTTATACTCTTTGTAAGATTTGAAAATGAGAACTTGTTTTATCTTCTTATACAAGTACTTCATTCAAGTGACTAAACTTCACATAATCGGCAATAAAGTTTCAGAATTGGCCACTGTATTGTGTGGAGTAGAATATGTTGCAAGATAAAATATAAAGCCTCTACATAAGGAATATACGTATGCGATAATGCCTTTTTCAATACGTCACATGGTGTATTTTGCTGCAAATACCAGACATTTTTGTGCTTGACTGCCAATCTTAATAAGTGAAACCTTCAGAAATGTTAACAAATTTATGTATCCGGAAGAACTCTGTTTTGGACAGATTTTATTTTACATATTACAAAGACAGTAAAAACATACTCCAGTTGTTTAGTGTGCAAACAACAGAAGGCTGTGTGAAGTCAATTAATAAAACTATCTAATTAGACCACGGTATAAGAAGGTGATTTAGACGAAACTGATAGGCCTACAAATTGTATCTGCACTTATAGGAATACTTGTGCAGTAACTTTATAAAAACAGCACAGACTGTAAATATAAAAATATCCTGAATTGACCAGCTTATGAAGTATACATTTGGTTCAAACGTGTATGTAGAATTTCACGACAATATTTGTTTTTATTATTATTTTTCTTCTTGCAATTGAGCCTCAGCCCTGTGGCAAGGATTTGCTTAAGCTACCTCTTTTCAATTTTTTCGACCCCATCAACCTATTCCTAAACTCCCTCGCTCCCGTCACCCTAACCATATCCCTCGCCAACTCATTCCAATCCTTTACCGTTCTCACCTCTTTCTGTCATCTTCCCCACCCTCTGTATCTTCCACCCATGATCACCCCTTCCCCTGAATATACCTCTCTGTATCTTGTCTATAATTAAACAATGAATTGACTGCACTATATTTTACACTTATTTTGTGGTTTATGTACAATAACACAGAAAGTATAGGGATCTTCACACTGTGACAAAATTAATAATCATATTTATTACATGATAGATAGAATTACAAGTACGCAGTCTGATACTTGGCCACACATACACATTAAAGGATAATATATTTTCTTCGTGGTTGAGACGTTTATTTCAAGAAAAATGTTTCATCCTTTGAAGTGTGTGCGCCTGTCAACAAGTAATGTATCAGACTAAGTTCTTGTACTTCTGTCTCTCATGTCATATTGGTGGCTTATTTGTCGCCATTATTTGATCTTATGTTTGTAATTTGTAATTCCTTTCTGAAATGCAATAACTTATAATTGTGTACATGAAATTGAAAAAAAAAATTACTGTATGTATTATGAATAAACACCATTAGGAAGGTAAGTTAGGCACTGGAAATTACATTTTCCAATTTACAGAAATACTCATAAGCGTGGAATCATAAAGGTTGGAAGAGGTCGTTAGGCTATCAGGGTAAACAAAAGACAGCACAGTTACTTAGAGACTGGTATTGTTAATAGAACACACAAATAAGGCACATTTCTTTGCAGAAATGTACATTGCGACATTTTGCTGCTTAAAGCGGCAAAGTGGTGCGATACATGCTTCGTGTACAATTATGTGCAGTCATCTAGAATTTGTGTGACAAGTACCAGTCTGTAAGTAGGCAGCTTAGGAGAAGTTTTGATTCACTACATCAACAATACTCTCTTGGACGTTAAATTAAAATAATCTTTAAAACATAATGTTTTGGAAATGGAGGTTGTAATTAGTAAAAAGTAAGATCAGAACCTTTGTGGATCAAGGTGGAGATTGATGTGGCAGCTAGTCGTTCGCATCCCACTAAGATTACTTGTGTTCTATTCCTAGCAAAGTTTATTCCAGATTTTCATACATGGGAATCGAGCTGGACTATGCTGCTGTTGGCAGTTTTTCTCTAGAATATCTAGTATTACTTTGTAATTTTATTCTTGCCTTTGTTCTTTTTCACCTCGCTGCACCCTCATCAGCTCTCAAGACCTTGGTGTTAGAATAAGAGCTGCGCACATTTCTCACCGTAACCATTGTATTAACTTGTGTCAAATCCAAAAATACTTTTTGTCCAATTTAAAATTTATGGAACAATTACATGTAATATGTAAGTAGATTTTTATGTTTAGTAGCAATGTTTCGAAAATTAGTTTATATAGTAAGTTACATCAACTTACATGGCGTTCTAGTGTTCTGCAAATTTTGTACCATGACAAATATAAGACAAATTAGAATAGAGAGATGGCAATGAAGTTTTAGTTACTTTTAATGGCCCTTGTGATAGCTTAACCGTTTTGCCATTGAGTGTTTGAGTGTAATGTCTGCAGATCATGTGTTCCTGAAGTATATAATGTATTTGCAAATTACTGTACTGTAGCATGGCCCAGGGCTGCCCCCGTTTTAATTTCACATGCTAATAATCTACAGTATGTGTTTTTAATATATTTTTTGCCACTTATATATAATGTGATAATATGCTTAATAGTAGTTGACTTTCCAACAATAGTATCTGAAAATTTGTGTAAGTACTAATTGTAATATTATTGATTAAAAGAAAGCACATTAGTGGAAATTTATTCATATTAAAAGTAATTATTTTTCAGTGACTGTGAACTAGTGTTATTTAAAATTTAAATGATATATTTAGCTGTAAATTATTTTTCAATATGTTTTTTGGCAAAAATGTTATATAAATTTTATTTAACTAAATTTTATGTTCTTTGTTAAAGCTTGGAGTATGAGGACAGAGATACTGAGCTAACCTTTCCAAAAAAAGCTGTTTTACTTCAGTGCAAGACCAGTCTCTAAATATAACAGTAGAGAAAATAAAAATAGAATAATGGACTGTTTCTGATTGGTGGTATAAATTTTTAATTTAATGTATATTTCACTTAGAAACAAAATTATTGCTTAACATAAATTTATGAAATTGGTATGAAAACTAAACTGTTCCGGTTCGTAGCTATTCTCCATATAATATGCAAGTTTGGATAAATTTGACAGCAACTTATAGGCAATAATTTGTAATATTTTGTTATTTTTGTCACTACACAAGACAAACTTTGCAGTACCAATGCTGAAGTGGACATCTCAGCTTCATTTTAGAACTAAAAGTATCTTGTATTGTGCGACAAATTACAAAATACTGAAAATTATTGGCCATGTGTTGCTGAAAAATTTATCCAAACTTATGTGAAACCAAGTATACATGCAAATATTACCATTCAAAAATTTAATATTTTTAAAATTGTTTCCTTTATTGGCCGCAACCGGCACCAGTGACAGGCAATGCTGGTAGCTTGCCCGCAATGACAGGTTTGTTGCCGGCAAGATGGAGTGACAGGGGACTGTATGCTCGGACAGTCAGGTCTGAGGGTGCTGCCTCCCCCCCCCCAGTCAAATTTCTGGATTAGTGTATAGAGACTAGAATGTTGCAACCTTTGGTAATAAATCCCAAAATTTAAAATATCACCGTTTTCTTTGCGCTGAGCTAGCTGTGGATGTGTGGCAAAGATGAGGAATGTGCTGCAGTATAGAGGAGTATAATGTTAAGCCCAAGACAAAATTGAGTCATTGTTTTCTCAGTGTGTGCATTGGTGCCATTGGAAAAGTAGATCTGCTTGGGCATCTCTTTAGAAAATGTTTATGTAGTATTTTGATTAAATAAAAGTTGACGTTAGGTGTTTACAAATGTAAAAAGAGTTTAATGTGTTAAATACTATTGACTAACAAAAGTAATTTGTTTTATACACTAGTCAGTACACCCACTGCACCACTAAAGATGACCAAACTTGGCTTATGTAGAAAAGTTAAAGGTAGGGAAGAAAGCTGAATTTCATTATAAAGTACATACTTCAATTTGAGGTATCTTCTGTTATGAAGTACCTACGTCTACACAAATCCCTACAAAGTTTGCAGTTCAAGGCCATGATCCATCATTTCTACTGCTTTTACTGTAATTATTTTTTATTCCTTCACATGAGCAGATATTGAAAAACTGTTGCACTTTTGTTGAAAATTGTTTTTACTGTGCAGTAAATTTTTTTATACAAAAAATTGTATGGATTTGGCTAATTAGTTCATTAATGAGAAATCCCTCAATACCATAATTAGCAGAAACTGTTATGTATTTTGCTTGAAATAATTATTTAATGTAATATACACCATTTTAAAGAAATCTGTACATCAGTTTTTCTATATCTGCTCTTGTTTAGCTTTAAAAAAATATTTATCATAAAATAATAGGAAATGGTGTATCATGGCCTTTAACAGTCCAGTACAAAGTCTGTTCAATATTAATTGTAAAATCTCAAATTAACTTCTTGTAATTCATAATAAGATTTCAGTGTGAAAAATTCAAATTATTCAACAGTTTGTCCTTACTGTTCCAGCTGTGACAAAGTTACTCCATACTCGTCTTTGTGAATTATTTTTTACAGCTCATATTTTGACAAACATATATTTTATACAAACTTCCTCATTAATATTCCCAGATGTAATGTGCCACATATTCCAGCTAAGGCATAAATTGCAAGGAAAAGTAAGATATATTTTTAAAATGTATCAGTGTACATAGAGTAAGCATTATGACATTTTCATTTCAAAATTTTGTTCATGAGTATGATGCTTGAAATACCCCCCCCCTCCAACTTCTTGCAACTCATATATATTAAACTTAGTGATACTCCAGGTGATTAATAGAACCCTTTATCATGTACAGTAGTGAAGTGAATGTTTTTGAAATCGTTGCAAATTTTGTTCTCGAGATCAGCATGCATGCGTCTGACTGAAAGGCCTATAGTGAACTGCTAGCTTGGCAAGTGACCACACATGATGATCAAATCTGATGAGTTAACTGGTCAGTTAATTTATCCAAATTGAGAAATAATCTGCATCTGATGTAGTAACAGGCTGTTGCCCTATTTTGTTTGAATTAACTCTGGTCAGTTGCTGTCGGCCAGCTCTGGAAGGAAGTGGATGGAAAGATCCACATACTGGCCAGTAATCCAAAGTTAAATGTACTGGTAACAGCAAGACCATGAGTGTCTTAAATATTGCCCAATAGTGCACTAAAACAGTCACGAGTTCTGTGTGGTGGTTTCACATACAGGAGTAGATTTGTTTGTTGTTTACATTTCTAAGACAGCTTAAGACATATCTGATCAGGTTTGACAAGAATGACTGCTATAGGACAATAAAATCTGTCATATAGGTTTGATACTGAAAATTATTCCGTAACATCGTTAGTATGCCCAATTTTGTATGAAATAGGATTAGGAAGAACTACAACGTACTTCACAAACCTTTTTTATTTTGAGATTCGCTGCTTATATAGGATTTCAGCTATTTATTTTGTTATTCACTTGTGAAAGAGTTGGTTGTCAGTCACATTGTCATGTGGTGAGCATGACAAAAATATTTTTCTGTTCAATGTTGGGAAAATACTAATTTTCTCATTTCATGTTACCTACAAATCCTTTCACAACACGCCGTCCATACCTACTCTCTTTTCAATAACTCGACTAGAAGAACAGTTGGAATTTATTGGTTTGGGACATATGCCATTGCTCCTTCAATGACGTATGTCCACAAACCAATAAATTCCAATTGTAAACTCCCATTGCAACAAACATTTAAAAATCTCATAGAAAAAGAGTGGTTAAGAAGGGGAAGAACGTCTTTAGGACTGCTTAGGACTGCTTAGGAATGTGCTGAAGGGAAAGGCAGATTTCACGATGGTTTGTCCAGTATTGGAACATGCTGCCGCAAAGTGAGATCTGTACGGGGAGGTGAAGGTGTAGAGAAGGCCAGCGAGATGGGCGATGAATAAATGGAAAAGGCAGCGTCAGACTGGGGACGAGCAAAGGAACTTTAGGCCTAGTGTGATGGTGAAGGAATTGGGATCGAAACTGTTGAGGGACAGGAGGAAAATAGAACTATTGGTCAGGTTGTATTGGATTATGAATAGAAAGGGGGTATGAGGCAGTTTGGCTTGCAAGCTAAACAGGGGAACTTTTAAGGAAAAAGGAAACAACAGTGAAAAGATTCAGAGTGTGTGGAGGAGAACGGGGAGGGTCAGACAGCAATGCTGGTGAGGAAGGTAAGGGAGTGAAATGCACTGGGGGAAGAGTTGGTGACAGAGAAGGGGGTTAGAAGGTTTAAGAAGAGACTGGAAGACTGGCATTATGGGAATGGGGAGGAGTCTGCTCGCCATTGGGTGTTAGCCCAGTTGCGAGCATAAATCTTAAGCTGAAATCACACAATGCAATAAATACGTAATTTCCGTGCAATCTAGTAAAATTTCATTGCCCGTCAGACACAAAATTTTCAGAATATCACGTGCGATGCAAGCGACGACGCAATTTGAGAGCATAGAACAAGCTCTATATTTCTGTGCAATGCCATGAAAATTGTGTGAAACAAGAAATGTAATTGGCCATTTCAAGTACAGTTTTCGCGGGCTTTACTGTTCACGTAAAAAAATGGAGTGGACATATGAGTTTGTTTCGGTTATTGGAGGAATAAAAGTAATACCTGGTGCTGTACGATGCAAAATCGCCTATCATAATAGACATTTGTGCAATAGTGCTTTAAAGGTTATGGCAGCGAATGTATATAAGACTCTCAATTGCCTCGTCCTCACATCCATTACACAATTTACTCGCTGGTACGTTTTTAAAATAATTCCAATTAAATACGACAGGCCTAGGCAGCAAACTATAGTTTGGAGGGAAAGGAAAGAATTGTGTGTATATTGTATTGTGAATTGCGCCATGTAGAAGGTGGACGTGGAGCGAATGAGAGAGATTTCATTGCAATTATTGTGCAGCTGATAGCATACAATGAACTGCACAATCTGTAAATTGCATTGTGTGGTTCCAGCTTTACTATAAAACATCCCTGCATGTCTAAGTTTATAAGGCTTGCACTGTGGTGCACTTAGGTCCAGGCGTAGAATAAAGTACTGATAGATTACAAAAAAAAAAACCTAACAAAAATGGAAGAGAAAATTGCATCACTGATGCAATGTGTGGTATGGTGGTGTATATAACACATCTCTTCAAATGGTAGCTTCCCCCTGTTGTGTATGTTAAGTTGGCACGAGTGCCAGGCGGACCATGGGTAATGGCTGTGTGACATTGTCCTGAGGATACAATGGTTTATAGTTGGAGAACGGTTGATTAAAAAGGTGTAGAAAAAATAACATGGCACAGTCGGTAGTTCCGAAGACGCGATTTCGGTGACAGCCTTTGTGGCTAATGTTGTATTGGGTCGCGCGGCATAGTTTCGGCGGGCGATCGGGTGTCGTGTAATCATAGAGTCGTTCAAACCACCATTAGCGCTGTCTCTAGAGGGAAACTTGTGCGAAAACTTCAGAAAATTCAAGCAGAGTTTCGACATTTTCATGCTGGCTACGCGTTACAACTCTAAATCATCAGATGTTAAGGTAGCAATGTGGTTGAACCTCGTCGGCGAAGAAGCAGTTGAACTCTACAATACCTTTGACCTATCAGATGCAGACAGAAAAGATTTTGAAAAGGTATCACGTGCATTTGAAAACTACTGCAATCCAGTGATAAACATTGTATTCGAGCGGTATAAATTCAACTGTCGGTTACAAGACGAGGGCGAGCCGTTCTATTCGTTTGTGCGGGACTTAAAAAAAATTCGTGAAGAGTTGCGAGTTTAAGGACCAGACAGACAGTGTTGTGAGGGATCGAATAGTGCTAGGCACGGTCTAAGAGGAAGAGGTCTTGACACTGCGTATGCTCTCCAGCAAGAGAAAGTGACCCTTTCATGTCACCGAGCGCTAGTAGTAATTTGGTGGAAGATTTGTCTTGTTTACATCTCGCGTTTTAAAATTTTTGCAATTATTTACATAAAATAATGTTAATAAGGTCAGCTTATATAGTATATACATGTGCCATGTCCATAAATGCATTGGCATGTGTGGAACTGTTTATAAAAGTAGTCTGAAGAAATATATTGTGTATTATTGTTTTAGTTAACATATTCAAACGAAAACTATATTTTGTGCCATACAAAATTTTAGAATCGTTGTTATGTGCATCTACAAGTAAAAGATTGAAAAATTAAATTTTATTGTTGTAAAAAATGTGCTCTAATACAAAATTACGATCCCATTTTTTTCTTTGATATAATACTCGCAATTCCGGTAAGAACTTTACATTTTAACCTAAGCCAAATACAAAAACCAGACAAATCTTCCACCAAATTACTACTAGCGCTCGGCGACAAGAAGGGAGTCACATTTTATTCATCAGTGTCAAGACCTCTACCTTCATAGACCGTGGTGCTAGGTATTCGCGACAAAGGCTTACAGGAGCGGTTGCTACGGGAACCGAATCTGAGTTTAGAAAAGACGGTGGAGCAGTGTAGGGTGGCAGAGCTGGGCAAGCAGCGGGCCCACGTGATTCAGAACAAGTCAGTTTATCCAGTGCGAAGACATGTCGATATGCCGGGTGACGAAGTTCCACATAGGGAGCAAGTAGTTAATGAAGTTGGTAGAAGACTAAGAAAGCAGAAACTCGCTGACCACAAATCGATAGCAAAAGGGAGTTTCAAATGCCGCTGGTGTGGAAAAGCGCACAGAAAGAATGAGTGGCCAGCATTTGGGAAAACTTGCTACAAGTGCAATCGCCAGAATCATTTCGCAGCCTTATGCACTATGCGGGTTGAAGAGGTTAAGTTCACAGATAATGAACATCGACACAGCAGTACAACAACGTTTGAACAAGACGACTTCTTTGTGAGTACATTAGAAGTGGCACAGACAACGTCAGGGACGGTAAGTGCCAAACTAGCCCGGAAGGAATGGGTCCAAGACATTCTGTTAGAAGGTAAGATGGTGCAGTTCAAGCTTGATACTGGCTCAGAGGTAAATATTATACCTGAGAGTGTTGTGGAACAAGTAACTTATTCACGTCAGTTGAAACAATCCAACATAACCCTGGAAGGGTTTGGAGGCAACAGGGTGAGACCTGTGGGGGTAATAAAACTCATGTGTAGCACGAGTACAGCAGATGACCAGGATTGATTGGAGTTTGTGGTTGTGGAAAATGGCAACTGCAGAATACCTATACTGGGGTTGCCAGGTTGTGTGTGTTTGAAACTCATCTCGCGAAGTTTCATCCACATTGTCCAAAGTAGCAACCTCTCGGAACATATGTTCAAAGCAGACTTTGCAGACCTGTTTCAGAGTACAGGATGTATCCCAAACAAGTGTAAATTAATAGTGGATAACTCTGTCAAGCCTGTTGCCAAACCACCGCGACGAGTGCCTCTTGCGTTACGGGATAGACTGAAAAGAAAACTTGATGAGCTTGTTGAGTGGGGAATTGTTTCCAAAGTTGATCAGCCGGCAGGATGGGTAAGTAATTGTAATAACATTGTAGAAAAAGCAGACAAATCACTTAGATTGTGCTTAGACCCGGTAGATTTGAACAAAGCTATGTGTAGAGAGTTTCAAGTGATACCGACATTGGATGACTTGAGCCACCAGTTAAACAAAATGTCCATGTTCACTGTACTGGACTTGAAATATGGGTTCTACTAAATAGAATTAGATGAGCAGTCAAGTCAATATTGTACCTTCAGCACACCTTTCGGCTGTTACAGATTCCTCAGACTGCATTTTTGGTCTCTCAAGTGCCCCAGAAATCTTTCAGCGGGTGAACACAAACATATTCGGTAACATACCAGGGGTAATTGTCTACTTTGATGACTTGCTGATTGTGACTGTAGATGAGCATGAACTTGACAAAGTCCTGCTGCAGGTAGCACAACGAGCCCGGGAAGTCAATGTCAAATTGAACGAGAATGAACTTCAGTTCAAGAAAAACGAAGTTAGGTATTTTCGGCATGTATTTTCCAAGGCGGGCATGAAACCAGATCCTGACCAGGTATGGGCAGTGCTAGCACTACAGACATCTACAAGCAAGGTGGAACTTCAACGAGTGCTAGGCTTTGTAAGTTATTTGCGGAAGTTCCTACCTCATCTTGCTAGTGTTACAGCTCCACTGCGAGAACTACTCAAGAATAACAGCGAGTGGCATTGATTGCCAGCACACACTGAAGCGCTAGAGCAATCAAGAAGTTAGTCAGCAGTGCCCCAGTCCTGGGTCTTTATGATCCCTGCAAAAAGCTATCCATGCAGTGTGATGCATCGCAAGATGGCCTGGGATGCTGTTTAATGTGCGATGGGCAACCCATCAGCTATGCATCTCGAAACTTATCCCCTGCAGAAAAGAACTATGCACAAGTGGAAAAGGAGATGCTGAGCATTGTGTTTGCTGCAAAAAAGTTTCACCATTATATATGTGGGAGGGATATCACAGTGTATACGGACCATAAGCCGTTGGTCCCTGTGTTCAAGAAAAGTGTGTCTGATGTGTATTCAGTCAGACTGCAAAGAATGAAGATTCGTCTGCTACGCTACACACTGTCAGTGGAGTATATCCCAGGCAAATGCATACATGTAGCTGACCTACTGTCCAGGTCTTATCTGCAAAGTGAGGATCACAGCATGGAAGCTGAGTCGGATGAAATGGTTCACTTGGTGAGTGTATGTGATACCATTCAAGTGTCGTCAATAAGAAAGGCGGAATTCAGACAGGAAACAACAAAAGATACTGTTCCCTCTGATATCATGAGGTACTGCCAAACTGGGTGGCCTGAACACAAGAAGAAGATTAGCCAACCAGCCCAAGTGTATTTCACCAATCGAGATAATCTACACGTAGACAAGGGCTTGGTGTTTCTGAATGACCGTCTAGTGGTGCCCACAACAATGCGGCAGAATGTACTGTCGCAACTGCACGAGGGTCATTTGGGCACTGAAAGAACAAAAGCAAGAGCGAGATAAGTTTTGTATTGGCCAAAAATGTCTGTTGACATAGAGACACTTGTAAACCAGTGCATAGTGGGCCAGAAACTCAGAAACAGGAATCCAGCAGAACCCTTACTGTCCCATGACATACCTGTCGACTTGTGTGACTATGGAGGACGTAGCTATCTAATAGTAGTGGACTACTATTCCAAATGGCTGGAAATTATACCAGTAGAGAACAAGCAAACCAATGAGGTCATAAGAGGTCTACAATCTGTGTTTGCTACGCATGGTGTACCGAAGCACATTGTGTCGGACAACATGCCATTTGGATTGTATCTCTTCAAGCAGTTTGCAAGGAAGTGGGACTTTGAAAGTATCACAACAAGTTCCCGGTACCCAAAGTCGAATGGACAAGCTGAACGAGCAGTTCAGATAGCAAAGAACATGCTGGGGAGGTGCACCACTCCAGCTCATGATCTACCAGTGATACTAATAGAGCACCGCAACACCCCAGTGTCTGGGCTGGGCCTGTCACCAGTTCAGCTACTAATGAGTCGCCGCTTGCGAACGAAACTGCCCATAGAGCAGAAGTTGTTAAAACCCTGTGTGCAGGAAAGTGTAGTGGAAGCACTCAAGGATAGACAGGTGAAAAGCAAGCGATGGTATGACCGGCGAGTGAGGGAGAGAAAGGAGTTTTGTCCACAGGACAAAGTTCTGCTGTACAGAGATGGACAGTGGGAGCCTGCAAGGGTAGTAGACAAGGCAGCAACTCCAAGATCGTACGTAGTACAAGACCGTGAGGGCCAACACATCCGCAGGAACTCAACCCACTTGTGGCCATCCCACCTGGCACCGGAAATGCACAGCAAGAGATCCTGCTTGGAATTGGACTTTGAGTTCAAGGGCTTCCCAGAGGCTGAACAAGCAAGAGGGCCACCCACAAGACAAACAGCGACATCAAAACCAGGGAGTGAGGTGAGCTCGCCTGTCTACACCAAGAGTGGACGTGAGGTTAAAGTGCCTGCGAGATATAGAATCAAGTAGTGAATAACAAATGTAAAGTGCCCAAGCAGCTTAGCTATATCATTAAGAATGTTTTATAGCTAGCGAATATGCAGTGCCTTCTTCAGTTATGTCTTTTCTGTTCTTCTCCTGCCAAATTTATGTACTAGTTTATTTATCAGCATAATGTCCTTGTCTGAAAAGGAAAGGGTGATGAAGGTAATAAGTTGTTGATACTGATGTTTATGTATTGAGTGTAAGTGAAGTATGGGACAAAGAGTGTAACTTGATGAACACAGTTGTTCACCAGTCTAACCTTGCAGGTACTCTGTGAATATAAAAGTAAGATGCATGGCTTGGTAGAATAACCTTATGTGAAAGGGAAGGTGTTGTGTATGTTAAGTTGGCACAAGTGCCAGGCGGACCATGGGTAATGGCGGACGCGATGTATTGTTGTTGTTGGCTGTATGACATTGTCCTGAGGATACAATGGTTTGTAGTTGGAGAACGGTACATTAAAAAGGCGTAGAAAACATAACACCCCCTCTTTATTTTCTTCACGAACTCAATTGAATTATATATTCAACGAGTATGAAAAGGCCTAACTGTGCGTCCGAGGTAATATAGATAGTGGCCACAATAGTTAAAATTTTGTTTGTAGCAGAAACCTTTTATCCAATTTGATATATTTGCTTTCTTTTGATACACTTTTTTGGAACAGTCCCCTATTATTATAAATGCTAATTTCATTGCAGTTTGGGATATGGAGATACAAATTTTTGCTAGTCCCGAAGAGTTCACGATCACCCTGATTGGGCATAGGACACTGTATCTAAAGTCCAATACTACAATTATCATAAAATAAACGAGTGTAAAAACTGAACACACATTTTCAGCAGTGCACACTGGACGACAACATCTTGCTGTCTAGGAGGCCCTGTAAGTGGCGTAAGCTTCGCTCTCCATTGCATTGTTATTTCTATACAGCTACATAATGGGAATTGTAATGCAGACAAAGACCCCCTTATTTCGTTCTGTTTGACCCCATATACGACTAAGTCGTGGGGGCATAGAACTCGTCAATTTTTACATAAACATATTTTACAAAGTACTATACATAACTTCAACAGTTTAAGCACAAGAAAATATGGACAAACAGATAAAACGGTTTCAGAAAAACGAGAAATGTGTATTTTAAGGTTTAACGTTAAAGAATCGGTAGCCAAAATATTGATTTTGAAGGCATAATTAGTTCATTGGCTATAGCTCAAATGCGAGGATAGCGTATTATTATTATTATATTTCCATAACATTAGACTTAAGTAGCAGAGTTCGCTAACCCCGCAGATTTCCATTTTGAGTTAGGGTAAGGTAACCTAACGAAAAATGTAAAAACATAAGCGTAAAAATCACTCGCCCTAACCAAAATTAACCTAATCGAATGATTTTAAGTTAGTACACCATAATTTCCTTTACATCCTATAACTTCTAACGTCTGTGGAAATATTTTTCGTTAGTAAAATATGCCTATAAAATTAACAGACTGGTACACACTGCGAGCGTACTATTCCCAATGTTTTTCTACGTACAAGAAAACAAGACTACTCTTTACAAGCGTGTGTCCACAATGAACTTGTAAACAAACACACGCATATATATTTTCACTGATTACGTACCTACGTAAAAACATCTCGCAGGCGCACTTATTAGCTTGGAAATAAAGAGAAAGGCCATAATTTAAAAACGATAAACATACAATGTAAAATAATTTAAGTACAATATTTTATAAACAAATATATGAGTTTCTCCCATTTACCGCAAAGTTAATGTATCCCCTCATGCGAATGCAGCGCACCTAGCGGCAGAAATTTTCCCTGTGCCAAACCTTTAACATTGATCTTTCTAACCTGTAGTAGAATTAACCTTAGCCTCACAAACGATTATATGTTGCCAACCATGCAGCTCGCAATCATACGAGGAATCACCTGATTAATTTATTATTTACTTTTTGAAGTGTTAGCATATAATGCCTAGAAAACACTATTTTATAGTTTTTTTCTGTGTGTATAATTGTTTACTTCCTTTATTTATGCCTATTTTTAGTAAATTGAATTTTCAAAAGAATTTTGTTTTGTCCCTACAAATTACTGCCGTTAACAGCGTCATGTTGCCGTTTTAAATATTTTATAATGCATGATTTAAACACTTCTTGAGATATGTTCGTGTATGTAAAGTTATATTTTCGAAATTTATTTGTATGCATCAAAAGTGCCATGAGTATGTAAAAATAATTTAGTGGGAAATGTTTTGGTTTGGTATTCGCAACATGGCATTCAAATTTTATTACACCCCAGACAGCACGCATGGTTGCAGAAACGTTGCTGCTACGTTTCATTGTTTCAATTTGGTTGCGAGCCTGTTTGAAACGTTGTGTCAATGTTCCAAATGTTGTCAATGTCGCAGGAATATTACTGTGAATTTATTTGTCTGGCTGTAACGTTGTAGCAACGTTTCAGATGGCCATATACTATTGAGTCAAAATTCTTTCGTTATTAATACATTCAAATTTGACAGTAATTACGTTTTTAAGGATATTATTGGTTTTATTCAGTTATTTTTAATCATATTATAAATTTATGTAGGATTGTTCTAGTGAAATATTTAGGATCTGTTCGATGTTAGTTTGTGTAAAGTTGCGTCTTTTACTTGTATTGTTCTGGTTTTGCATTGTTTATGTTTCAATGTATTTGGAAGACCGGTTTTTCTATATTATTGATAACACTTAATGTTGTACAGGGGGATGACACAGGATAGGGCCTATGCAGCTCTTATTTTCTGTAAACGATTGCGCGTGTACCAATATACAAAATTACAAACATCTCTGCACGATATTGTAATATATTAACAGAAATAATATTTGTAGGCAGTTACCATATATTACAGTGTTAATGTCGGAATCTACACGAATTAAATCTTTTGTTTTGTTGTAAAAACTGTTTAAAGAATGTTGATGTATATTGAGAGTCTTGAAAATTTTTTGTAGTGGTACACCCGAGGATCGTGTAAGGATACGCCGCCATTTTCCGTTACTAATATCACTCGTGTGCATACTCGCAGCGTGGTTGCAATTCGTCAACATTTATCGTACCAAATGGTTTGTTTAAAGTTAGACCTTTTAGTTTTAAAGTTCCAGGGCATTTTACTTTGCCTAGGACTAGGTTTTTATTGTACCAGTTATATGTGGCTTCGTGACCTGTGTTTCGTTTGGCTTTAAAATGTTTTTACGACTGATGTTAACCTAATAAGAATGGTAGTGTGTTGTGTACCACATGCTGCCAGTTGTTTGAATAATAATAATAACTGACTTCGAACGTACCTAATATTACGTACTATTTATGAACAGTACTTAAATAAAAATAAGAACATCTTTGACCGAGTACGCCTAGCGATTGTGGCGCCTTGCGACTGGTCATGAACTAATAGTAGCCAAAGATTATGTACCTAACAGAAAGATGAGCAACTCAAAGATTTTTTTTCGTACTAGTAGTTGCACCTAGCGCTCCCAGTGGTCACTCGTGGAACTAACGAAAAAAACTACGCGATGCTAGCGCTCCACATGGCATCTCCGTAAACTAATGGTGGCAATTTTAAATTTATTAATTTTCCATGAAAAAACAAAGCTATGTTTAAAAATGCACATTTTAATGCCACGGGTATATTTGTATGGTATTTGATAGATTTTAATTTTTAAATCCTGGTAGAGAGTACACATCACAAAACTGTTACATAGAAATGTTGGAAATTTTTTTTACTACAATACCTTTTTTTTACATAAGTTTGAATGATTCTGGCTAACTATCTAACAATAAGAAAATAATGTTTAGCCAAATCTATTGAAACTTATGCACTGAAAAAACTTGCCATCATAGTACAAACAATTTTCAACATTTATATCTAACAGATATGTAGCAGCTCCCTTGCAGGATTTAAAAAATTAAAGTCTTTGAAACAGCATAAATAGGAACCCATAGCCGTAAGTAGATTGCTGCTGAAGTTCATATTGTAGATACAGTTATACATATCAAGGGAGAATCAAATAATTCTGGATATTTACAATAACATGCAGCACAAGTTTCATGATACAGGTAAAAAATATAGTATATATAATACTACTGATGAAAATGAAATCCCTTTATTTCACATTCTTACAAATCTCTCCTAGAAAAATACATTCATTGAAAAAACAAACGAAGAACATAAGTTTTAATTACTTGGTAGTAATATTCTATATAAAAGTATATTGAAACTAACCGAAACATTTATTTCACAAATGAAAAATATTTAGAAAACAAATATTAATAATTCTCCAAAAAAAATAGGTGTGTGTGTGTGTGTGCGCGCGAGAGAATTGTTAAAGTTATGTTAAGAATTATTATTACTACACAATATTTCTTACAGTAGTACATTTCCCGTCACTTGCTCCAATAAACTAGGTATTGTACTTTAAACTCTTAATTCTCATGATACATCTAAACGTTGGCCTCTATAAAGAAGCCACATACAAATAACAATATTTCATGTAAATCACACATTCATTAAAGTGGTAGTTCTTGACATCTGAGACATGCTACATAATAATATAGTATTTAATAGCAGTACTTTGGCTGGCATACATTAGTTAGCTTGATAAAAAACATTGAACAGTAACGCATTAAACTATTACTTACTAAAATTTCATACGCTTATGTTTACATCCAACGCAGTAATGTTAATATAACGCAGTAATTTACTGCTATAAGATTATTGTAATAACGTTTATACAAGTACTTATTGAATCAGTACTTACAGGTGGGAAAACACAAAAAAAAAAAAAAAAAAACAGATGGAAAACACATTTTTAGCGCGATTGTGACGTTTTGCTGGCTAGGCCAGCTTCCTCGGGCTGCGAGTGATTGCACA
>PNEQ01057514.1:0-23056 GCA_003012365.1 Medauroidea extradentata
ATATATATATATATATATATATATATATATATATATATATATATATATATATATATATATATGAGTGATCATAACATTTTTCAATACAGGTTTTCAAATATATGCACAAATTTAGGTACGTTATAGTTTTTTTTCTACACAAACCAATCTTACGTGACATCAAAAGTGTTACCTAGCTCTGTATTATAATACGTTTACATTCACTTTAAATTATTTCATTCATATCGTTTGATTAAATCTTACTGTCGGTAAGTAGCGAAAATGGTCAAATCGGCTTGTACAACTATGGATACGAAAAATTTAATATTTCATTTGTGAGAAATAGCTATGAATGTAACATGTAAGAGTCAGAGTTTGGGACAATTATAAAATTGCGGATTTTCTGTACAGAGCGGCCTGGAAGTCCCATAGACCATAGTAAAAAGGATCGGCGGGAAGATTGCACGCTAGTTTAGCATTTGGATTGCGGCAACTGCCCAGGCAGGTGGGATTGTAAACGTAAGACGTCGAGCCAATGACTGGAATACTCTATCGTCGATATCAAAACTACTCATAATTCGATGGGACTTTTTTGTCGAGTACATATATTAGTGGACCTTCATTTATACGGGGTACTAGGCGATAAAATGCTTTGCTTTTGACTTGAGTAAACAAAAACAGTTTTTACTTTTTAGAAAAACATGGGCTTGAAACCACAAAATCCATTAAAATGGAAAACTTAAATTTTTATAATTTTTAACACAATTATATCCAAGTCTCTATAATAACCTAATTCCAAAGATACTTGCGTTTTAATTTGAAAATAAGTTTTACTATACGTAAACCTTTGCGCGATGCCTTTTTATACAATTTATTCAATGCATTACAGTATCTGGCGAAATTTTTACTTGATAAACTCCTCTAGACTTCTCATCCAACAAAAAATACTACATTCCGAAATTGTACTTTCGTGAAAAACGCACTCAAAATGCATTACAGCATTTTTTTTTTATATACGTACACGTGGGAACCCGTGTTTACTATTTACGCGCGCTTTTCTGTATATCGTCCGCTATCGGCTATCTACTCTGATGCTGATTGGATCCGGCGTCGACACTGAGGTGCGGGCTGGTAGACTTGAGGGGTTCTTGTCCAATTTTAGGGTAATGTCTACTCTAACGGGTACATCAAGGTTTTCATAAGTGCCTTGGGCCTACCGTGAATGGCTTTCATACGGAAACAAACGAGATCAGTAACTTTTCGACGAGAAAGGATTTCTTTTCTATTTTTAAGAACTCCAGAATAATGTTCTTGGGTTACTACACGTTGCACCTTGTAAATGCAAGTAACTGCCGCCACTGTTGCGACACTCACTAACGTAACTGGTCTTCTAATTGGCTCTAATATACATAAGTTTGATGATTTGGTAGTTAAATATGCAATTTGTAGTACGTAAGATACCTTGCCAAGCAATACAAAATTAACTCAGAACAGCCCCGTTCATTCGCATATAATACATAGCATAGGCCTACTAAAGCTAAACCACCGATCGGAACAGTCAGGGCATGCATGGATAATGTATATAATTCAGCACTAAAAGATTCAGTTTATAAAAGATTGTTTCTCGAAGTCAATTTGCAATAATAACAATATAAAATCTAATAATCCTAGACAATTTTTAAACAATTTCTGAGCAAAACAGTTTCTTGAATAATGTACTCCTGTGACGCCAAAATATCGTACATTTATCATGCTTAACAAATGCATCATTCTAAGTAGCCTAAATGTTTGCCCATGAAGTTGACATTTAAGATTATTTTGTAGTTTTCCCGTCTCGACTTCCAGAAAACCAGTGTAGCCTAGATTTTAATTGGTGTTTTTAACGTTTATACATCTACCACAAACTTTTTTTTTAAGTTCAAAATTAGAAAGTTTTTTTTTACTCTAGGCCTTTACTTTATTCTCCATAGCGCCCTTAATTAAAACTATTCGAGTGCGGTTGTACTTGTACACGAATCTCGTTTATTACCATCCGAAAGACGTTTCCGGTAGGGTCGATAAAAAACAAGCGAAAACTGCACCTGTCGGTACAAACCACGGCCGTAGAAGAACAGGTCTGGACACTCGCCTGGATATTTGACCCCCTTGTTGTTTGACTGTAGTTCACAAAGTTACCGAGAATATTGTGTTTTATTGGCGCTAATGTTAGGGCGGTCGGACTAAACTCCGCCCACTTCCTTTCCGCTAAGATAATCAATTTATCAAAAAGTATTTTTTATCAATTTATGAAATACTTTCTTCGCTCATAAATTTAAGAAAAGGCTACAGCAATCTTTATTTACTTTATAAATTTAACAATGGAAAAAAGTGGACGGAGTTCAAGTCCGACCGCCCTGAAAACAGCGCCAAAAAGTACAAAATTCTCGGTAACTTGACGAACTATAGCCAAACAACAAGGGGGTCAAATCCAAGCGAGTGTCCAGACCTGTTCTTCTACGACCGTGGTTCAGGCATAGTTTTTTTTACATGCATAATAGGCATTACCATAAAATTAACTACACCACAAATTTTTTTCACGTCTACCACCGTAACCATAACACATAAAACTGTCGATGCCGGCCTCCGTAGCTTATTCGATTAGGCGCAGTAGGTCCAGGGTTCGAATCCTGGCCCAGGCATGGATGTGTTGTACCTTTACCTCACTTCATACTCATCGGCTCTTTTAAGACATCGTTGTTAAAGTGCCGTACAAACCCATCACCCCACCTCTTAAGAGTCTCAAAACATCTCGGTACTCTTTCTGATTCTTTATTACGGAGATAAAAATCCAGAACCTATGACAAAAGCCATTCCACTAGTGATTGATCTAAGCCGTCCACTCTTCCAAACACGAACAAGTTAAAACAACACAGACTTTACATTGTTAGGCATGTTGCTTGGTTCTATACCGGTTGACCTTGAGATAAGCTAAACAAAAACGTCACTGGCATTAAATCCCAAATCACACTAGCATCCGAATAGTCAAATACTTATTTGAAAGGTATGGCCCAATTCACTCCACAATAAATTCGTCAGACGGTTGACATTACATTACACATTGTAACAACTATCAAGTACATGGATGTTTTTAAATCAATGGTTGCTAGCAACAAATTCATGTTGACTTATTACGTAACTGGTTATTTTATTTATTATGCATGTAGGAATAGCTTACGCGCCAAAAATAATGAAAACAAAAATGACATAACTTACGCTCTACTTTAAACGAACTGAAATAAACACACACTGAAAATTACAATTCACTTCCAAAACCCCAGAACAATGCGGCCAAATTGAAACAGTTGCAATGTCACTCGATGTTTTGTCAAGAAACGCCAAACTACAAACATACACACACACGTGGTTGGCTGTCGCTTCTTACCGCCAAAACAGCTACACCACAATATGCGAATTTCTCAACGTTGTCGCATCCTTCAAACGCAATACAAAGTTCCGAATGTTGTGTTGTTTTCTTAACAAACGCCGCTAACAATTTCTTACAATTTACGACCAGTAGAGAACGAAACTGAGTGATTGACAAGCACGTAAACAAACACTTCAAAGTAATATTTGGCATGCAATTGTAATTACGCCGTCACAACAAAAATACAGTAATACTTACCGGTCTATAGACTTCTTATTCTGCGTTTCTCCCACAAAAGTTTGACCAAAAACACGTAAATTATAACACACAACACAACAGCTAATGCAATCCGCCAACATCCAAGATGGCTACACTGGCACACACGAAACCGCGTAAAAAACCAAGAGCCTTGAGATGTAACGACAAAATTGACATTTCCTCTTTAAACTAACAAATTATAGTACAAAATATGTGATTTGTAATAATATAACGCTATTTAAACACAGCACCTAAATAGACGCGACGTTTCAGAGTTCTATTTTTGAATTTTCATGAACTACTTTCTTTATGTGGCAAGGACATGGTGCTGACATCTATGAAGATTTTACGGAACCATGGCCGGAATTTAAAATAAACATGTTTTAGAAGACAGTTTAATTTAACGCAAAGTTAAAAATTATCGTACAATTCTTTTATTTAAAATTTACTCAATAATCGACAACAGTATTTTAAAACTAAAGCTACTATCTCCACAGATGGCACTACAGTCGTAGCGAAACTAAAGAAACTGTTGTTTACTTTCCTATCACGTCATACACTCCTACCAAAAACTTTCAATCAAGAATTACAAACGCCACCACGATAATTCGCGGCAAGTAGACCCATATTTATATTTTTTAAAAAGGTCGCGATCTCGTGGAAGTAACCTAAATTATTCCACACGTTAAGAAAAAAAATTCTGATTTAATAAGTATAAACGTGAATTTAACTAAACTTTTTGGTAAAGTTCACAACTTGAAACAAAATACCTACTCATTTACAGCCACCAATAAAACAATTCACATACATTTACTGTCAAATTTTAAATATTGACAGGCTAAGCAAATAATTGCAGATTAAATAACTGCTCTCAACCAGGACACAACTAGGTGGCAGAGCAAACTTCATACAAAAATTCTTGTGTCGTTTACAGCAGCTTGGGACACACTTAACTTACTACAGTTTTAATTGCACATACAACAGCCATTAAGAGTAATAAGAAACACATTAAACTATTTTCGAAAAATACACTACTTGTAAGCTGGTTTTACATGACATAATGTACGCACATTTCCACACAATATGCTGATCTTGCATTGGAGCTCAGACACACAATTCTTGGAACCTCACTTGCAATGCAAGTGGCGGCGCAATTTCTGCTAATAGAACATGCTCTATTTTTCGATGCAAGTTGCATGGAACAAGCAGTGTGATTGGCCATTCTCTAAAGTAAATTGTTGCACGCAGTTGTGTGTATAAACAAAAACAACAAACACAACACAAACACGGAATTAACACCAGAGTCTTTTTTGCAGCTTTTGGGCGAATAAAAAACATTTCTAGTCCACTACAACACAAAATCACCATTTCATCACAACAAACATTAGTGTGAGAATGTATTTGTGGCTGCATCTGTGTTGGAAGTCTGGTAAAATATTACTGTACCACTGAAGAGATAAACAAGTTCCTACATGGTTTACAGTTATTTTCATCTTCGTCAGATGACATTTCCATCATTGCAAGTGCATATATATTATATAATACCTTGTGCCTTTAGGTTATCCATTTGTTATAAACTTTGGTGGGAAGGAAACAGATTGCATCCTATATTGCGCGAGGAAATCGCACTGTGTAAATTGGACTATGAGGGTTTTCATGCAATTATTGCACGGGTGATTGTGCGCAAGGAGCTGCGGGAGAAATAAATTGAGTCATGTAAAACCAACTTTACAGACATTATATCTTCGCTCAGGGCTACAACACAAAAAATTAAAATTCCTTAAAAAATGTTCTAACTTTTTCTGGTGTCATTTGGCCAAATCTGGGACTGATTAGGACCAGATATGAATTAGTGTATGTATTTGCCTATCCCTGATGCGATATCTAGCCAATTTCAGATCTGGCCCAGGTATGTACACTTTTTTCTTATGAGACATGTAACGCTTGTTGATGGTATGGGAAGTGAAATAAATAAAACAACAATACATACAGTAGGCAACATTTATTTACACTTTTAAGGGGCAGAAAAAATAATTATCGACGATCAGTTTTTCCAATTCCACGCTTCCCAGAAAACAAATGCTTTGGCATTTTATTTCCTATAAATCTATCTGCCTCGCCCTTCAATCCCTTCTTGACAACCTTCTTCTTAATTGCCTTTGCAGCAATTTTTTGTAACTTAGTCTTCATCTGAAATTTAAAAGAAAACTGTTACACTCAAATACTGTGTACTGAATGAATATGCCTACCTAAGAGACAAAAAGGTAAAGTGACATAAAAAAATCAAAATTATTAATACTGTAACCTTAAATGTACCACCTGACAATGCGGAGATTGTCACTTCTATGACATCATTTCACAAACTGTTATACCATACTTCCTCAACGAACACTCTTCCCACCTCCTCTACAGGGGAAGGAAAAAAGTTACACATTATGTCTAGTGATGAGGTTGTACAACTGTCATAACCCCCTCAGTTCCTTGTGACAGTTTTAGGTTAGTTTAAGTTAATTTAACTGAAAAAAAAAATGCTGTTTGCATAACATAATGAAAGTTTTGTTAGGTTAGAGAACTACATTTTATTGTTACTGTTGTACAGAGATGTTTGTGTGCACCACCAAAGGAAAGAAAACAACTGCCCCATTGGTCATAGCATCAAACATGCATCATCAACCCCAGCGTAGTGGGGAGAAGAAAAAAAGATCTGTTAACTGACTAGGTCATAGAACTAACGTAGCCCCACACAATGACAATTGCATTCAAAATTGTTGCAAATGTTTGTAAATTTGACCTGAATGAGCTATTACTTTAAACCATAAAAATTCACAGGCTCCCTAACCAATTGGCTAGTCTCTAAAAATACCTGCATACTGGAGCAGCCAACAGTTATGATTGGCTGCTCACTGGCCCAGTGATATCATGTGACTGGGTCTGCATGTAGTCACGGCTTTGTTACTGGCTATGCACCCTTCAAGAGGTGACACATATGTCAACAGCCAATTTCAAAGTGACACTTATGTCCTAGTTTATGGGGGAAAATAAATCAAGTTTTGCCGCTCTCTAGTCAAATGAAATGTCACAGAACATAAATGTGCAAAATATGATGCATTTGAGTAGTTGGCCTAGCAGACCTGCAGGAGAAAATAACATTATTTAATGTGTTCTGGGAAAAATTGTAACACTTCAAATCATTAAATTATGATTTTATGTTTTGAACAAAAAAATTTTACAATTACTTATGTAGACAATATTTTAAAGCTGAGGCCACAACAACTTACTGAGTGATCCACGTTTGATTCTCAGAACTGAATGTGCATGAAAATTATGTTCCAATTTTTGCAGTACGATTCATTCAACTTTATATTTTTGAGTTCTTTGAATTTACTAATGAAAATCTCTAATTAGTACGTGTTATTTGATTACGAATGCAATTTATTTTTAAAATATATCATTAACAGCAAAAATTACTATTAAGTTATACCTACTATTGTGTAAGAATCAATTTGAACCAAAAAAAAGTAAAAATAAAATACTAACACACTTTTCAGGGTGTATGCAGGATTTTATTTTGGAGTCGAAGGGGGGGGGGATACAACACAAAACCAAGCAATTAACCAAAAATTTAAATACAGTGGAACCCCTGAATTACACTTCTCAAGGGACCAGTAAAAATAGTGTAAAATGCAGGAAAGTGTAATCTGAGGGAATGTTATAATGTAAAATCATTAAATGGGACCAATACAAATAGTGTAAATGGCAGGAAAGCGTAGAATCGGGGGGGGGGGGGGAATTCAGAGGTTCTACTGTAATCTAAATATTTATCTGAGCACACAAGCAGAACCCCCTTTTACATTAAAATATAATACAATTAAAGATTGCAATCATCATTTACATTATCTAGCTTAACACTTTGTTCACACTATGACTGATAGTTCATAGTTTTTAATTTTGGGGCAGGAATGGGGGATATGTTCCCCATCCCCGCTCTGGTGTAGGCCCCTGCATTCTTTACATGATTAAAAATAATGTACATACATTAACTGAAAAAATAATTTATATGTACAATTTAAATAATCCTTGACTGATATTATACACAATCACCAAACCTAAAGTAGAAAATTAATTTTGAATTTATCTGTCGTGGATTCTGTACATATTAAGTCAAATAATGCCTCAAAGTTTTCCTTCCTATTTCTATATTTCTAGAATAACCTATGCAAACATCTTTCAGTGGACAACAGTTAAAAAATTTAACTTTCTTAATAGCAACAATCAGGTCACCTAACTATTAAATTTTTCCATTCTGATTCACTTTCAGAGCTACTGTTCACTGGCAAGGTCTCTAAACTACAAGGTCGTCTTATAGCGGCAAGTTTAAGTACGGGACATTCAGGTGTTTGCGTGAGATGATGCAGACTAGAGACCACTGCCATAGAGGAACAGGTCTGGACACTGAAAGTTGATAACTGACCCTCATATGACTGATTGGCGCCACTGGTAAACTAGTGTTGTTTTAACATTGTGTAAATGGGTCTACAAGGAGTAAGTTAAGTGTCATAGCTGCTAGGAGCACTGGTAGTACGAAGCTACTGTATATTGCATTGTTGAAACAACATTTAGGGCTGATATTATAAATCTCTTTCGAATGACAATCAACTACTATCCCCACAGAGAAAGCATTGATGAGCAGTTGGTTGTCATTCGAAAGATGTCGATAGATACAGCCCTTAATTACCAGTGACGCTTTCAGTCATGAGTTGGTAAACTCAATAGCATTGGTAGATAGTCTAGTGTCCAGACCTGTTATTCTAAGACCTTCTTTGTCTTTAATGCTAGAGACCTCCTAATGTAAACAATTGTGTTTGTGAGAAGTTTGAGATTTTCTGAGAAAAATGCCTGGAATTTGATGCAGAGCTGTGCATATCATTTGAGGAAGTGTCGTCCCTCGAGGGCCATTGCACGCAGACAGGCTTGACCATAAGCCGAGGAACTCCAATCTGGGATCATTCCCGGACCATTCAAGTTGCCAGACAACTCTACCTTAACTTAGAGAACGCTACAAGGAATGGAGGTCATCTGCCCTACCTCCCACAGAATCAGTCCACAATTTTTTGTGAGGTTACTACTGGTTAAGCAGATTTTTCCTTTATCCCAATAAAAGTCTCCACTCAAGAAGCTCATTGATAAGTAACACTGGGAACTAAAACCCTCGCCGCATCCACTATCAGATCAAAAGCAGAGGTTGCTAAAACAACTGTTTTAAAAGTGAGTAACCATTTAGGCCTACCCACTGAAGTACAGTAATAAGTTGTCCCATCGCCTCTATCGGGGAGAACTGTGCAGGTAACCCCAAGGAGTCACTTCCCTGGGACACAGCGTCACCTCTGTACCACAGGGGACCCGTTCTCAATGTCTGAAACTTCTTGAGCAAGCCAAGCATCACCATCATCCCTGTGGACATCACTATTAACCAAGAGTAATATCCGTCCTTAGGCAAGACGACAAACCTGCTAGCCTTGCAAGATGTTAATCAAATTGATACTGTAGATACTACCTATGTAGTAGTACACATCAGAAGAATATAAATTTATATCACTGCATTAACATTTCATTTTTACAACAGTAGGTTGTATCTGCATTTAGGAATGTACGAAAATCTGTTTAGAAGACTTCTGAGTATTAATATAAATTACCTAAAATTTTATTAAGTAGTAATTATTTTACTTTTTGGTAAACCACTACTGAAAACAACTTTTTACATGCTCAAAAGAAATCACTTGGTGGTATTTTTAAGGAGAAGAGTAGGCTAGGCCATATCAACCATTTATTTTAAGAAGATACTCGTTTATTGATAAAAATTAATATTTTAGAATTAGGTAACTGTCTCATTTTTCTGGAGAAAAAAGGAGAGGTACCTTCTTATGAGAAGTCACTTGTGGCAGGAGATTTGAAGAAATTTTCAGTTCAAACTGAAATGTTATTTACCATTCTAGGGTATATGAATATAATTGCTCAAGACATCTTTCTATTGATATAAATTATTATTTACTTAAGAACTTATTTTTGCATCAAATATGATGAAAATTATACTTAAATAAATGAATGTATTTTTTTTGCACAAATTTAGAGATTTTAGGGGGCTGAAATGTATCACGTTCTATTTTACATAGGCATCAATATTCATGAGGTCATTATCAGGAGAGACCTGCCTATAAGTATATACTGTACTGAATTTGTTTTAGAATTTTATAACTGAGTAATGCTTGCATGCTTTGGTAGCAGATGTTTGTGTAATCACTAATCACGGCCTTTAAGGTCGTACTCACACTAAGGCTACGGTCACACCTAGATTTTAGAAGATACTGCTGCAGCCTCCACATTCAAACTTTAGTAGGACAAAGGAGTATCTGTTACTGGTAAAAAAAGAAATCTTATTTGAGTAGCATATCATTCACTAACATGAAGTTGTTTAAAATAATACCAAAGTATTTGTGACTCATAGTCTGCAATAAAAGTAAAACAATCACTCTACCCACCTCTACATTCTTGATGCCCATTTCATTCCTCGGTGGTCGGGACATGCTGCGTGAGGGTCCCACAGAGTCTACCCTCATGCGTTTGAGCGGTGGCTTGGACAACGAACGAGACCGCGACCTCGTGCGCGTGAAGTGAGCCTGCACACATTCACACATTGAGCTCACATGAAACCACACAACATATGCACCTGCCTCTAACACTGTACGAGCCTCTTCTAGCATTAGTCACTTCACTGACTCACTACTTAATGACAACATGCAGGACAATCTACACATAACATAACTGAACCTAACCAAAATACAGTAGTATTATGTTTGTCATGTACAGAGTGTTCGGAAATTAATGTTACAAACTTCAAGGGCTAGCAGAGAAGACTGAGTAGACAATATTTTGAATAGGAAGCCATGTCCAGAAATGTACAGTTTTCGTGCTAAAACCATTATCATGTGTCAGATGTGCTGGTGTTGATTTGCAAACGGATAGGTAGTATGACGTCTGAAGAGCACCATGTCAAATGAGGTGTACTGCAAGGTACAGAATTAGGAGACGTTCGACTCATTACACAAGAAAGTAAAATTATTTGGTAACAATACCAGTGTAACAAAAAAACTTTCATTTATCACACTAACACTTGAGTCAAAAGTGCGAAAAACACATTTCTGCCATCTTCTGCACTGGATGTTTCCCATATGAAACTGCTTACTACAACAGAGGCTCAATGTACATCGTTGCACACATTGTACCGACGAAAAATGTTGCAGTACACTCGTTCCATCACACCAGGTGTCCCGTTAATCTCTTGTGCAGCTACCACAACTTGTAACACGAGTTCTTCCTCAGTCTTGACAGGAGTCTCATACACCATAACCTTCAGACGAACCCACATGAAATAATCTAACGGCGTTAAATCCTGCGATTGTGGGGGGCAATGTAATAGGACCATCCCGGTCTATCCATCTCTGCCCGAATCGTAAGTTAAGATGTTTTTGAACATCATGTGTCAAGTGCAGCGGTGCGTCATCATTCTGAAACCATAGTTCTTGACGGACATTCAATAGCACATCATCCAAAAACAATGGGAATACATCGTGTAGTAAGATCAAGAAAGCAGCACCTGTTAACTTGGTTGGAAGAAGGTATGGCCCGATCACTTGACCACATAGAATGCCT
This sequence comes from Medauroidea extradentata, assembly GCA_003012365.1. Lineage (NCBI taxonomy): Eukaryota > Metazoa > Arthropoda > Insecta > Phasmatodea > Phasmatidae > Medauroidea > Medauroidea extradentata. The sequence goes on from PNEQ01057514.1 coordinate 11,348, forward strand.
GCTCCACACATTGATTGAAAATCTGTGTTGGAATCTGCTGACATGCGTCATATACAAAGTTTGGTCTGCCCAAACGTGGCTGTTTCGAGAATTGAGAACACACTTCCTCGTGAATTTACATTCATCAGTGAACAGAACTCTTCATGGAAAATAGAGATCATCAATGCAGTGGTGCAAAGACACGTGCAGAAGTTAACATGTGATACAAAATAGGCTGGCTACAGAGCCTGTACTCTTTGGGGGTGGTAAGAATATAGTTGTTGATCACGCAGAACCTCCCACACTACTATGAAAGAAACATCCAACTCGCACGCAATTGTTCGCGTACTTGTTGACAGGTCCTGCTCAACGTAGTGCAGTACAACCTCTAATAACTCGGAGGTGTAGTGTCTCTGGGGCACCACAGTCCCTCCTCTCAACAGCGAAGGTATCTCGTTCTCGGAGCTGTCGTACAATTCTGGCAAAAAGGGTATGCGATGGAGACGTGCGTTGTGGATATCAATCTTGATACAACCAACGAGTGGCTCTCCATTCCCATATACTGTGCCATACACCAACATCATTCTGCAAATGTGTACTGAACCATGTTCGTCGGAGACACACAGGCACGTGAATAGGGCTCCAGGCATGACACTACAACCAAGGTAAATGTCACATGCCGTCAGGTGATCCTCTGATGTTCAGCAGGGTAAAAGTCACATGCCATAAGGTGATCCTCTGATGTCAGCAGGGTAAATGTCACAAGCCATCCATAAGGTGATCCTCTGATGTCAGCAGGGTAAACATCACATACCATAAGGTGATCCTCTGACGTCAGCAGAGTACACGTCACATGCCATAAGGTGATCCTCTAACATCCTAACTGGTTGCAAAACAATACTGGCATATCAGACACATTGTAATGGCTGTAGCAAGTAAACTACTATACATTTTCGGATATAGCTTTCTATTCAAATAGACTACTTAGTCCTCTCTACTAGCAGTAATATTATTTTGTAATAGGAATTTCCGAACAGCCTGTATGTTGCACAAGTCAAAAACTGGTTCTAGAAGTGAAGTTAGAACTTTTATATAGGTTTGGTTTTTTTAACACCTTTCAATCAATCTGTACCTTTCCACCACTTGCTATTACTGTAGAAACAAGGCAGTATTTTTGACGAGGTAGTTACAAATGCTCACGTTTCAATGAATTACCCTTTACAAACACTCATGCTAAACTACTCTTACACCTCAAAACAAATCTCACCTCCATATAGTAACATCAAAAATTCTATATCTATTCTATCAAGTTAATACCTACACCAAATGTGCTACAAAGGATAGATGCTAAGTACTAAAAGATACCCAGAGAAAATTTTGTAGGAATTGCCTAGCAAAAATTATTCAAAGCGTGTGAATCACACGAATCACAAGGCCCGGCAACTATTTTTAATGAAGAAAAAGTGAGAATAGTGACATTTTTGTACCAAAAAGTGACGAAAAAGTAACCAAAAAGCGGCCATAAAGAAATTTTTTTTTGTAAAGCATCTAATATTACATTTTTACAGTTGCTACGGTCCCCAGCATCCCCATAGCCGCCTAACGCTTACCTGAAAAGCTTTCAGTGATTGACTTTGTTTTATTAAAAAATCACATACCCGTACTGGAGACATTTATCACAATGTTAAAAAATTAAACTTACACAGCATTCATAGTAAATAGTATACTAATTGTTAACAAAAAACAATACACTGAGCATAAAGTAAAGTAAAGTAAAGTAAAAAAAAAAAAAGTGGAGTTATATTTTTTGAAAGTTAAGTAAAGTTTTGTACGATAATTTTTACAAATTGTCTCATTCAGCTTTGGGTCCTTCAAAAGAAGGTTGTCAGCAATGCCGATTTTCTTTTTTCCAGGTATTTTACACGTTATCGGCCAATAACGTTTACTGTTTTTTTTTTTCTTTCCTTACTTTAGAAACACCTTGCAGCATAGCTTGAGCAACTTTTACCTCTTGCAAACTTCCTTTCTACAAAGCCTATTTTAGATGCTCACTTGCTTCTTCAAGCAGCATATCACCAGCTTTACGTTTTCTTTCTGTCTCCAGTCGTTGAAGTTTAAGCACCACTTCTTTCTGCTCTATTGTTTTCTTTTCTTTTTGCAATTCCTGCTCATTTTTTACTTGCAAAATTTTTCTATTCTCTTCTTCAATTTTTCTTTTTACTTCTAATCCTTTCTGTCTTTCCTGTTCTTCTAAGTAGTCAGTGTAACTTTTGTGTGCAGTTCTTGCCATACAAATAAGTTGTTTAGTGATAGGAACATAGTCAGGGTTGTTTTTAAACTGTTTCAAGCCACCTTTTACTGTCGATACAGCATTCAAAGTTCTCTCTGACATAGACACTCTCTCATCTGTCATTATTTTACCTAATATTGAAACTGCCTTTCAATATCAGCATTTCCATGGGACAGTGACAACGAAGCTTTGACTACTTTTTCTACATTAGGATATTTTAAACTTCCTGAATCCCTTGTCTTGCCAAAAAAACTGTTTCCAGAAAATATAAATAACCTGTCCCATGCTCCCTTCTTCATCTATTTCAAGCTGAATCAATTTTCATTCATCCAATAATACGTCTTCCAGAACATTTATTGGAAAACCTTGAGCAATACGTACAATGTCTTGATAGCTATGATTACTTTTCTTCTCATCTGGATGTAAGCAGTGGAAATGCTTTACAAAATGAGATGATGAGACCACAGCTTTATCCATAATATGCTTACATGCATGCACATAGTGTCTCTGAACATTCTTCAAGAAACACAGCCACTCTTTTTCACGTGCGTTTCTCAATGCTTCTTTAACACCATCTCCACAAACTTTAAATTAATTAAAATTAATACGTATTTTTGTACTAAACAATCAAACGTGACCAATATACTGTAGGTACATTTACCTAGGAAAATAAAATAAAGTCTAAGATGATAATGCTACTATACTTTCAAAACAGCACGCATACCATTTATAAATACATACTATTTTGAAGTTCTCCAACATTGTCAAACCTAAATATTTCAGACTACTACATTTTAAATTTATATTACTGGATACAGATAAAACTACGATATGGGTGTGCGTTGGGACTTTAAGCCACGTTCATTAAAATGTCAAGTTCATAGCTTGTCTCAAAGAAAAAGAAATACGACAGAAACCCCACACACAAGTTTGGAGCAATGATCGTAGCAGAAATAGGGTGTTGTCCATACCTGATTAAGACCTAGAGACGAGGGGGGGGGGGGAATTCCAGGTAATCATTTACTGCATCTTAGTTGACAAATGTAGAATGACACAGTAGTGTATGTGGCTCACTGTTGGCCCATTACTATTCCCAAAAATACTCAACGTGCTTGAACACTTACTTCCTCAGTGCCAGACATGTCAACACCCAAGTCCTCCATCTCTGTGCGCAGGCGGGACACACTGCGCTCTCGCTTGCGAGCTGGTGTGGTGCGCGCCACCACAGGTTTGGTGCTGTGTTTGTTCACTGCCGCCTCTTGTCGCATGATGGACTTCTTGTCGCGGATCTGCTGAGCAAGGCGACGTATCTCGCGGAGAGTCTCGTCCATCTCTATCTTGGGTACAGCGTAGTAGCCGGCTGCCACCCGCTGCTCCTCCTCCCGCTCCAGCTCCTCTAGTTTCTGTAAGCAGCATGCCCCCTTCTAGCTCACTCCAAGACACATACCTGAGTCTAACTGCAGACAGTGAATCTTTCATCAGTATGAACAATGGAACATTTAGGTATGTTCTGAACCCAGACACACTAAGTATACATCCCCAAAATGCACTCCGAGGTCATTTTGTTGCTGTTGTTGACTTTCAGATAAACACATTTTCTGCATTGACACGAGGAACAAAAACATGAAAAAAAATTTATGAGCTGATTTGGAATGTTAATTTTTAATGAATATGCTGTAATGATTTGCCCATAGTTTTTAAGTTATTGAAAAAAATTACCTAAAAGATTACATACCAACATAGATCACACTTAAATGAACAAAAAAGTCTACAGTATATATGTAGGTCAGGCAGATATAGTCGCACATATTCTAATTTCAATTATTGTACTTACTATAACCAGGACTCTGGGGTAGGTAGCACCCTTAAGATGGTTGTGGTGGGACAGAATGAAAAAAATGCTAATGAATGTACAAACTTAATGAAGAGGTTACATTATATGTGTGCATATTAACAAAGTGTAAAATTATTTAATTCATTAAGCCAGAAACATACAAAGGGTTTCGATAAATTTTAAAGCCAAACGCACTGATAGTCAACATGCAGTGAAAGTTTTCTTGTGAACATTTCATTATTGTTGTTCAGACAAACTTGATAACATGGAAGTAATAGGAAGGAATGACAGTAAACGGTGGACGCGATAAATCGAAAATTATAAAAATAAAATCTAGCTCAGCATATTTATACTTACACTTCACATACTTATGCAAACAAAATGAACAGAAAAAAAAAACTGACATGAAAAAAATATTTGCAATGTGACCACAGGTTAAATATTCCTAGATGAAGATCAAATTACTATGGTACTTTGTTTCGGCAATTTTAATTTTGTTAATTTATATGTAATGCTCGCAACTTAACTGTTTGAAAATGGTATTTACTTAAAACTGTATTTTCTGTTATCAACCATTTAAATTAAAGGAAAAAAAAGTTACAAAAATCATACAGCACTGAACTTTTTATGCAATTACTAGTTCTTAGTATGAATAGCAAACATACACAAAAACTTAATTAAAACTTTTGAGTACAACGATAAGCTAACAGATTTTTTTACAGGCAACAATGAAATTTGCTTTATAATGTTACCTAGTGATATAAAAATAAAATATTAATCATGAAAACTTTATAAATGTGGACTTAATGGGCAAGTAAATAAAAAAATGTAACCACAAAAAATACCTATAATATGGATACAGATATTTAATCCCAGTTCAATGAATTTAAATTCCACTGTACAGTACTGTATTTTACATGTTAACTTTAAGTTTCAAGACATTCATACATAGAGATGAATTTGGGTTTTATTTATATTTAGTGAAAATGCTATTCCATATTTCAAGTGAGCAGGAACAAATAAATAAAAGTCAAAATAAATAAATTTGTTTTTGTTTCACCTCACTAATACTTGTAAAAGTTGTTACAGAGGGAGACATGGATAAGGTAAAAGAATAAAATACTGTCGAGATAAGGAAAGTTACTAAAACGTAAGATTGCATCACACACGTTATTATGTAGCTGGAGCAGTACCTGGTAAATATCGGGGTCGATGTAGTCAGCAAGATTATGTCCCTCCCATATCTCAGGGATGATGTCATACTTCTGGTCCTCTGGCAGGTCGTACCTCTTCTTGAGGTCGAGGATGTAGTCATCTCCCTCCTCCAGCTCTATGTCTCTCTCTAACTTACGATTCACCACCTGGTTCGCTGCTTCCTTCTTCTTCTTGAGTACAGACTCTGAAACATGTCCACAATGCAACTACACTATCACAAAGAATCACACTCCACACATCCATCTACGACACTGTACAGCTGAGAGTTTAACAATCAACTGTCAATTATAAGTAAGCTGACAATCTATGATGATACTGCAATTGACAAGTTAGCTTCAAAAAGGGCATATACTGGCACGTGTCCTTTCTGTGGAGAACAGTTAAAAATAACGACTATACTTTTGTTAGTACATAGGTGGTAAAATTTTTGTTGCGTTATTTCAATTCTTCAAGTTGGAAGCACTGATTAACCAAAGATGTCCTCCAAATTCGTACATTTTTTTAAATGTACATCAAAGGTTTATAGGCTATTATGACTTGTGATATTGTGACATGATTTGTTTAGCACTGCTATTATACAATACTTTCTGAATATCAGCTACATTGTAATAAACCAATATTAACACAGCTATGTATTCAATATTTTCAAACTAAATTTTTGAGATTCACCACATTTTCTATATGCCTTTTATGGAGCTAACTCCTTAATGATAAAAAACTTTCCAAGAAGTATTACGTATTTAAATAACACATATATAAATGAGTATTATAAAAGCAGTTTCTGCAGACAGATGAACACACTTATAGTAAGCTAAGGACTGTGGAAGGAAATATTCAGCAATATATGAAGCAGTAATTTAGCCACCATGTGCATGAATTAGAATTTTCGCTTCTCAGCACGATCTTTCACTATCCGCTGTATCACTTACTCTTGACTAGTGCAGATTATTAGTAGTGTTTGTACATATCCAAAGACACACTCTGAGTGAAATATTGGCAGCTGTTATGTATGATAAGAGAATGAAACATTCATACTAGCAGTTACTAAATATCTTTTTATTTCACACATACAAACACAAGGATTAATATAATGTACTGTAACAGCTGTCACATACAACCAATTTTCAAATAAGACTTTTTACCATTGAACATGTTAAAAATTTTATATTTATCTGTAATTTAAATTTTGCACACAATGATGGAATTTGCAATTTTAAACAAAGATGAGAAATATAGCTAAAATTTTGACCACTGTGCAAAAGTCTTTAACCATAATGAATATGTTGGTTGAATGTTTTGGCTGAACAGGACAGATAGAGCAGAAGTTAGCCAATGCAGTACCTGGTATGCAAGGCGGCCTCTCCTTGCTGTCCCTCGGAGCTGGCGTCGCTACATGCAGCCTGTTCAGTACCCCGTCCACCTTCTTCGTCTTCATCTTCATGTCCACACGGTATGACAGTAGCTGTTCACATGCCTGCCAACATCACAACAATCTTCTAGCCTCTCATCACATCAAAAACTCTGCAGTCTTCTTTGAAGAATGCAATGAACATCAACATAAGGTAGTGAACACAACCAACTTACAAAAAAACAAAACACAGTGAAGCTCTCTTAAGATATTCCTAAAGGTACTGAAAAATGTATGCCTACTAAACCAAACAATTTCTTAGAGGAACAACTTATTCAATTAGAAATATTTATACGAGGGAATGCCAAATTGATATCACTGTAATCACGTTATTCAGAAGTCAATTAGTAATTGTAATAAGATGGTCTGTAGGCTCAAGTATGGGCTAACAAAATAATGTTTAGATTTATGAGGGGGAAGAAAGTGCCAATTAAAAATTCACATAAATTAATTTTGTACGTAATCTTGTACTGTAGTAAAAATAAGAGTTATAAAAACACTGCCACTTTGCTAAGCTAAACATACACAAGTCATACAGAGGTCAGCCGTGTCTCTTTGCCCGAGGAAGCTGCTCTAAGCAGCGAAACGTCGCGATACGCGCTTCCGCGATTATGTGTCGTCCTATTTGTGTGTGTACCTGTCAAGTACTAAACAATGAGTACTTGTGCTTCTGTCTTTTGTACATACACAAACAAAATTACTGTACTTACAAGCTGGTACTCTTATTATATAAAATTACATCAAAGTTACAGAATATATTTCACTGCATGGGAGAAAGTTGTCACAACAGCAAAACACTGTTCACATGTGATAAAAAATACATACAATCAAACCTTAGAGGATGTTATATCTACGAGTACTGGGTACCTGCACGTTAAGTACAAAACATTTACTATTTTCGTTTCCGTGAGATGTATTCTTCAGATGTAACTACTAGTAGTCTAGACCAGAACTAAAAACGTCAGTGTTAAGTGCTGACCAAATTATTTCACTCACTCACTAGTAGTCTCGATGCCTATTTATCTTCTCTTTACTACTGTTACTTTACACAGAAATCATAAACTACTTTAGTATGGTAAATACTGAATGAATAGACAGTCCTGAAAAGTTGTCACTAACCTCATTCTTAATCTCAATGACACCTTCCTCAGTGATTGTGCTCATCTCCATCATAGGAACACTGTCTTCCATAGAGGAGAGTGAAGCCCTCTTGTCTGACGGTATGTCGGCTAGTCTGATCACGTCACACTTGTTCAGGACCACTAACAGGGGCTAACAATACAAGAGAAAATATCAACGACACTATGTAATGTTATGGACAACACTGTTTTCAAGCAATTATTTTCATACCCAAATTCATTAATGAGGTGGTTTGGTCGAGAGATTTTTAATATGTATATACAAGTATATCTTTTAAACATGCAGTTTTAAGTCCTACAAATTACTTTCAAATACATACAGTAACATACAAGAAGGAAACACACAGAAACAAAGACATACAAAATGTTTGAAAAAATAACAAAACCAAAAACAGCTATAAACAAAAGGGGTAAAACCACTACCAAACCAGGTATAACTCTTTGGTAAACCAAAAATGTAATGTATATATAGTAGAACACTGCTACGTTTCTGAAAGGATCCAAAAAATATCTGCTTTATAAATGGGGAAAACTCTAGGGTAATTTCCTATTGTAAAACAGTTTCAGGGGCCAAATGAAAATAACTTCAAAACTAGGAAAATGTTTTAAGTGGGGGCATTCAACTGTACTCACTGATAATAATCTCAATTAATGCAAAAGTCAAGCAGCAAAACAAGATGACAAGAACCAAAAGGAAAAACTAGGACACAACAAAGAGGTACGGTACCTAGTTAGACTGGGAAGCACTGCCAGATTACTGAACTGCGAGATTGGTTACCAGTATGTTCTACACAGTTTTGACTTTTGTTTGATTGATTAATATATTTATCGGAATAAATGGTCCCTGTACAAGTAGGTACATACTGAATAGAAAATATGCATACTGTATACAATATACTGTACAATTACATGCTTATAAAAGTTGTTTGGTATATCAACAAGTACAGGACTTACCTTGTTGGCAAAAAGGGGCTTGATGCTTTCAAAAAGCTTGATCTGTAACATAAAGAGCAAAACCATTTCTTACTAACCTATTTTGAAACTGTAACTGTATGAACAGTACTTGTGTTAACCAGCAATATATCACCTTGCACAACCTTTTCACAAATACTGTAATGTATGTAAATTGTAAAATAATACACAAAAAATGATGCAGTATACACGTCTGTAGAATCAACACTTAAGTGATTACGGAATGATACTGGAAAGATCCGCTGATGAAATTTTCCTAAAGTAGTTGAATCTATACCTCGGAATAAAGCCTAGGCCGCTAGGTTAACAAATTAAATATGTAGATAGAATGTAGAAGTACTCACAGGCTGGTACTTCTTGACAAAAAAACACGGTGAAAGAGACGAACACAAAGTCACGTGAGTGCGCGGTTGCATGACGTTTCTGCAGAACTTTGTGTTGATCTGTTTCATTGTGTGTTTCTGTCAAGAAATACCAGCCTGTTTACATATTTAATTGAATCTATACCTCATTAACTACAGATAAAAAAATTTGGTTTGGTTGAAGTGCTTCACCCATCAAAGTCATCACACACATCTTGCCCTCTTTCACTTCACTCAGATGGACTATGAAATTACAGTACTTTTGACTAGAAATTTAAAGCACGTGCATGACCATATTTGCTCGCTTACACGCACTCTCACTCTCTTTCACATATATGCAAGCACAAACACATGCATACACACACAAGCATGCACAACTACATACAGAACTATAGTCTGCCCAGTACAAGTAGGTCTGTTTTTGACACTTTTTTTCTGATAAGTGTATCCGTAGACAGGATTGCAAAGACCCTTTTATCTCAAGGAGTCAAGAAGGTTAAGGACAATATAGGAAAGTCATAAGAAAAAAAGGAGACGTGTTGTTTAATTGCAGTTCATACCAATATCAGTGCTGTTTCTTCTCTAGTAGCATTGTTCTACGGGTAATTTAACATTTTATATTATTATTTATAAATTGAAATGTAATCGTGGGTTCAGAATACAGACATGCTCCCTTAGTTATTATTTTGATAAGTTAGTGTTTAAAATTTTTATAAAATTCAGTTCGTAAATTTATAACCTCCATTGAAAACAGGGACAAGAATGTGAATTTTGCTATAATTTCCAGTTCAAGCCATTAATGACATGTCTCACGCTTCAACAATGCTTAAAAAGCAGTAGTTTCCCATATTGTCCTTTTACGATATTTGCTTAAACTGTGTAGACTATAAACTACACATAATGTGTACATGCATGCATGCACGTCTGATCACAAACAAGAGATTTCATATGGTCAGTAATGCTTTCCTAATGTACAACACTGGATTGCCAACAAAAACCTATAGAATAAACTGTCAGGTAAGGTAAGGGGGCTTTACGTCTCCTTGACGGTGAGGTCATTAGAGACAGTGACGCACAACTTGGCACTATGACAGGAACTGGAAGAGGAGTCGGCCATGGCCTTTTTTAACGAATCATCCCAGCATTTGCCTGGAGCAATTTTAGGAAACCACGGAAAACCATAATCAGAACGGCAGTTAACTGGGTATCGAACCCGGGTCCACCCGAATGTGAGTCCAACGCGTTACTGTTGCATCACCTCACTTGGTACTTCATGGTATGACGATAAATCAATGATGCGCTCAGATCTATGGATTACAGGTGACAATTTAAAACACAATGACAGCTGTTTGCTAACATTCAAAGACCTTCTGAAAGGTTGTAGACTAGTGTTACAAATGGCACGTGCATATATTTCTGAACATAGACACATGCAGTACTAATCTATGTAAACAGTATTTTCTTCAAAAGCAACTTAGAAATACTGCAAATGATAATGTGCATAACACGACAACTGCCCCAACGCGACCTAGGAGAATCAACAGCAAGCATAAAGAAGGATCAAGGGCCCACCTGCTGGTCAAGGGAGTGGCCACACTGCTCGGACAGATCCATGACATAGAGCACAGCGGCACGCAGATGTGCCAGCGCTGTAACTGCTTGCATCTCTATGACGTTACGGTCCTCCAGCGGGTGGTCGAGGATCCCCGGGGTGTCTATCACCTGCCAGCGCAGGTACTTGTAGTCCATGTGACCCACGTACAGTGACTTGGTGGTGAAGGCGTAGGGCTGCACCTCCACATCCGCCCTCGTAATCTGCCCGCACACCACCACAACATTATTACCACTAGCATGTAACATTACACTGGACTTTACTACTTTCACTAACTGATATCCTACATTATACAATGAAATGTCTTTAACACATTGTTTACCGTAATTTTTTCTTGAAAACTGCTCCCTTGTACCACCATTTCCTGAGAATTTTTGCCAAATGTGCAGTGGGTTTGAAATATATTTATTGTAAACTTAATTTTTGTGCTATTGGTAAAAACTAATGTTTGTCTAACAGTAAAAAGTGTGAGGAATACAGTGAAGACATCCATTACTTATTAAAAAAATTTCTCCAATTAAATTTTAATATTTTAATAAAAATTTTAGAAAAAAAATTGATAAAAATGTTTTTTCCCTTTTCTTAACACTTTTGCCATTTGAAGTAATGTCAAACTACCAATTTTTATCTTCAGAATTCATAAACAATAGCTACAATTTAAAACTAAATGCATAAAAATAATTGTAAATATTATATACGGCCTAATTAGTAATCCCTATGAAAATAAAACTTGCAATAAAAATTTTATTTTTTGAAGTGTTTGACGCTATGATAGCGTGAAAAACACCTATCTGGGCACAAGGGAATGTTGCATGCTGAACACATAAAGCTTGTACGCTTTGGCTTGGAGCCCTTGACACTGCAGACCCGACACTGCCTCAGTGTATTGGTCCGTTTC
>PNEQ01057515.1:0-23056 GCA_003012365.1 Medauroidea extradentata
CTTTATCTTTGTCAACTACATAAAACAACAGTGGAACAAGCACAATTACGACTACATGGGCGTGAATATTTTGCATGTGTCTGTAAATATTTCTTGCTTGTATGACGTGCATATAAATTACAGAAAAGAATCGGATCATAAACATAAAATATTTTGACCATAATTAACAATGTTAGCAGTTTCGTTTTTTAAACGGCATTACTGATTATACTAAAATAGACGTGGCACGGTTTTTTTTTCACACATGTCACTGAAAAATTTAACTTCGCTGGTAAACATGAATAAGGACAAAGTTTTAGCGGTTTCCCTTTTAATATAGTGCCACTGATTGCAATTAAATTAACTTAGCTCGATTTTTTTTTGCCGTTTTAGGTGCAGTACTATCACTTGATCCTATTTGTCATGCTTTATTTCTTTCACCCTCCCCCCGTACCTGCGGCCAATTGCAACAGATATTTCTTTGATAAAATGTAGCTTTTTCATTTTGTCAGTCAAAGTAAGGATTTTGCGATATTCTTTTCGGTTTAGAAGGATCACTACAGTCTTTCTTTTTAGTAAACATTACGCTGCAGGCCATGGAATCGTGTATAATTGCACACAGTAGAGCCACTTCAGGGCCATGTACTACGTGCGGGCGGGCAGCAAGCGGGCAAACAAGACAATGTAATTAAATACACGCGTGTGTTCTGCGTGGACGCAGTTTGCTGGCAGGCGACAGGCGAGATATCAAATCATTGTTTTGGAAGCTTGCGGCAAGCAATAAGATATAGCAAGTGAAGTACTGCCGCCTGCACATTCGACACTACATTGCTTCCTTGCCCCTCCCGGCCGTACACTCTGCTGACTGCTGGTAAACAAACATACCGCGCGCACCAAGCACATTGCATAACGGAGTAGATAACAGTGGCTGACAAAGACAACATCAAACTAGCTGCTCTCTCGTGCACGAGTGGTGCGCTAGTAGTTCGTACGGCAAACTATGAGAGCGCGCGCGAAAATACGAATTCTTAAGGATTTCATGTTTACAATTTACATTTTTTCCCTCGTTTTTCAACCGCGGTTGGTGAAAACCGCGAATAAGGCGGGCTGACTGTAATACGGTACTCCAGTTTAATTGTTAAACTACTGTAGTTTATGTTATGTCGATAATGTTTAACTTGTCTTTCACCGAATAAGCCTTTCTTTTCTGCGACATCGCACCACATAAAAAACTGAACTGATTGCAATAAATTCTTGTTGGCAGCTGCTAGTGTGTCGTCAGCTGTGACTATCACGTGCCACCCAAGTAGCGGCTAGGGATTCACTAGCGCCAGATTCTGCTCCTTCCCCCTTCCAAGCAATACGTCCCCCGCCCGCTCCTACCACCCCTAACAAGAGGCCTTCCGCACTGCCGCACAGCGATACGTCAAGACTCCTGGGGACTAATAAACACGTCCGGCCTTTCAAGCTTTGAACATGTGCATTACCGCTTTCTGTCCGCTGCCTTTTGTCCTTCTCCGCCCCTCTCGTTTGATCTTTTGACCGGCAAAACAAACGTCCCTTTGAAGTACGTAGTAGGATTGTGAAGTTTCTGGTACATTAGCTTGGGGGACATGAATTACCCCGCGATATAGCCGAATGTGCGGTTTATCGAAGCGCGGTATACTGAGCTTCTACTGTACTTAAATCTCTTCTATGTATGTATATTTAAAAACCATTGTCACATATTTGAATACGTTAGATAAAAAATTTTTATTGGTAATCTCCTACTTCACACTTTGTACAGTATCAAGCGGATCACTCGAGGCTACATTCTTACATTTATGTTGCTATCAGAATTATTATTTTTGAAGCCTCAAAGTGAGCAGATATTGTAAAAGTGTTGAAAAAAGTTTTTACTCTGTAGACTAATTTTTAAAATAAAATTTGTTACGGTTTTAGTTCATTATTAAATATTAAAATTTTCTATAGTAGCAATCCAAAGTTATTTAATTTTTTTGCATTGAAAAAATAGTCTGCATAGTTAAAAATAATTTTCAACACAAGGTGTAACTGTTTTTTACAATATCTGCTCCCTTTGAGGCTTTAAAAACTAATAGGCTAAAAATCAGCATTAACGGAAGACAGTGGCTAAAATTGTAAATTCCGTTATCTTTGTCTCTTTTCTAGCTGTAATGAAACTAATGTCAAAATGTACATGGTATTCGTGTAAGTTGTCAACCACTTAAGTTAAAAAATTATAGGCTTATTAAAAACTTAATGGTTACTACCAATGTCTATGAACAAATACTTTTAAAATTTTACCTTTTAACTACTTATTACTACAGCAAATCTAATCATATAATTACATTAATTATCATGCTTATTTACTTTTGAAATGTTTGAATGAAGAATGTAACTTTCAGTGTTATGGCATTGACTGACAAGAGGCTGACATTCTCTGCGCAGAGTGAACGCTTGGCGCAACCGTTCTCTGTTGCGACGTTCCCACTGAAGCAAGTAGCGTGTGGGATGCGGCACATGGCAGCTGTGACAGAGAGTGGTCGAGTGTTGGTGTGGGGCAGCAGCAGACGAGGGGCTCTCGGCATCACAGGCGAGCTCGGCAAACCAGTAGAGTGCGTCACTTGTCCAACTGAAGGTACACTGATGTGTACAGTATTTTGAAAGATGATGTTTTTATGTTAAATTGATATGAATAGTTCATTAATGTAAAACACTATTTTGCTGCTGCGAAAGGTGTGATTTACATTGCCACGTAGGTTAGGCCGATGCACAACATCTCGGTTACGGAACAAAGAAGTGTGATTGGAGACAATTGAAGAAAGTGACTTAACATGAAAAATTCTATTTAAATGCAATTTTTCGGGATTTGTGAGGTTCAAAATTGGTTGGCAAGAATTTTGAGTGGTCATTATCAGGCACCATGGGACAGTAAATATCAGGGTTCTCTTTGTAACAATACTTCTGAGAGATTCACATGTGTTTCCTTGGTTCAAAGAGGATCTGAAGGTTGTACGCAGTGAAGGAAAAATTTATCTTGTTCATTGTGTAAAATCCCTCCCCTTCGTTGTATTCTAGTAGTTGAATGCTGTTCATAATAAAGTACACATTTCTATAACACCCTCTGAACAGATATATATTTTTTAATGCATAGCGGGTATCGGGAAGCAAAACAGACGCAGAAATATAGAAAATGCTGTGACTAACCATTACAGTATTTTTAATGTGTTTTAGGGTTTGTTTTAAATATATAAATTCTGTGTGTACATTTTTGTTAACACTTCGCTAATTTTGCTTTTACAGCTTTGATCAAACCAAAAACATACTTTTTTAAGTAGAGGTTTTTATAATAAAGAGGTTCACTATATAAAGATTTAAATTTCTGTATATCCTTGCACGAGACATCTCGTACACAAATATTTCTCGCATCTTGTTAATGATGCTCAAGTATTTTCTTCCTGATATGTCCTCATACATGCTGGCCCTAGGACATAACATGCCGTGTTCCAGAAGGTGCTTCTGTTGACAGTGGCAGGCGTGGAGGACGTGGCGGCAGTAGCGTGCGGCCAGCACCACACGGTGGCCCTGACTTACACAGGCAGAGTGTACGTGTGGGGTGACAATAGACACGGACAGCTGGGGCTGGACCCGGGACTCCACACGTCTGTGACCATGCCCACAGAGCTGCTGTTGCCGGGATGTGCTGATCTCACTGCCGGGAGTCGGCTGGTGTCTGGGTGGACCCACTCTGCCGTCGTCACAGGTGAGGTGTCGCCAGCTGGGCCCTTCCCCTCTCTCATGACTTGGCTTCTCCGTTATTACAAATACAGGTTACTAGGCTATATATTGTACCGCAAAGCCATATCGGACCAACACTAGGAACAGTGTGTGTCACCTTCCACAGCTTCTCCGCCTCACAATTCACCTGTAGGACCGGCCATGGATACAGCGATGCCCTCTACATCATTAGTTGCAACAGTGCATACACAGCCCAGGCACATAATGTCAACCACTTTGCGTGGTGGCAAGAAATGCTAAAGCTGTGTGCGGGGATGCTGAGTACAGCAAAGGTAATTTGCACCAACCATATTTAAAGGGGTTTCCAAGCGACCCAGCCTTACACTATTCGACTGCAACCTGGAGAGAGAGAGAGAGAGAGACAGACAGACAGACAGAGAGAAAGCGAGAAAAAAAAGAGAGACAGAGAGGTCTGTTTGTCTCTCTCTCGCTTTCTCTCTGTCTCTCTATCTCTGGCTCATTGATTTAGCCCAGTACAGTATACCTTCTGCTTTCCTTCTGTTGGTGACCTGGTACCAGGAAATGGCTGCACCTTGCTCGTGAGTATACCCTGTACCAGTTTTGGTACTACAGCACTGGATATATATATATATAATTATATTGTTGCGTGTTGGCCGGCCAGCAGGCACATTACATCTTGCTAGGTGGTCAGCCCTGTGAGTCAACCAGTGATGTCATGGGTTTTCGCAGCTATGTCGCATCTCCCGAGAGACGTCACTGGGTTTCCCCGATGACGCCAGTGTGAATACGTGACTATCAACAAGTACGACCGAGGTAATGTCTATTTTTAGACTTCAGATCACCGTATTTCATCAGCCATTGACGTCATTGAAGGGGCCATATAAAAGCATCGGAACTGCGCAACATGAGTAAGTCAGTATTGAAGAGTCTTGTGCGGAGTCTAGTATTGCAGAGTCTGGAAGAGAGTCGGGAAGAGTCAGCCTTGTGCAGTCTTGTGATAGTGAAGATGAAGTGAGACAGAGAGAGGTGTGAGGCAGCGAGCGCCCCTAGGGGCGGTGTTGCCACTGGGGTGGCGATGGACGTCGTGAGAAGTGACGGGCCGAGAGGCGACGCTGACGGCGTCGAGGCTGATGTAACATCGGCGGAGCTGACGAGGTGTGACATCACGAGGATGGCAGCATGGCAGCAACGGTCGGTGTCGAGGCTGAGTAGCATAAACGCCCTGCAGAAGGGATAGACAACACTCAGGTGTTGTGTTGGCGCGACTGAGCTGACGAGATGTTGCTTCTCGAGGATGGCAACACGACAACTGTTGTTGGTGTCGAGGCTGTGTGACGCCAGCGGGTTGAAGGAAGGACGAACAACACTTGTGGTGTTGTGTTGGAGTGCTGCAGAGGCGGTGAGCTGTGGAGAGCAACACTGACGGTGTTGTATCGAGAAGGGCAGTACCTGGTGACTTGAGGAGACTGTCTACCTGGTGATTCAAGAGAAGAAGTGCTCTGAGAGTTCGCTATTGGTCCTGCTCGGAGGAGGTGCTAAGCTTGTGCAGAGAGGCTGGTGAGGGCATCTCGGTGATGTCAGGAAGACATCTTGGTGATGTCAAGAAGACGTCTTGGCGACGTCGGAGTCTACTGCGAGGCTACAGGCACATACCTTCGGAGCGGTACTATGGGTGAGACCAGAGGGCTTCTGTTGCGGGTCGACAGGTGAAGTAGAGGTGTGCGATGGTAGTCGAACAGAAGATCTCAAGAGTGAAGACAGCGGTGCACTCTGGGTGCTACACTGTACATGGTGAGCCATCCTCCCTTAGGATTGTTAAGGTTGTACATTGTCATTATTGGAGAGTAACTGTTGATTGGATATATGACTGGACTTTTATTGTGATTTGTAGTCTTTAATTGATTAATGGCAAATATTTTTGTGCTTTAATTGTCAAAGTTAATTAACGTTCTGTGGCACAGTACTAATTGTGTGCGTAATTAATTGTGTTGTGAGAGCTACAGTTGATTACTGTTTTGTGTATTTCGTAGCTTTGTGTGCTATTAAATCCAGTACTTGATTTAACTCTTTTTATTTGTAATTATAAGACCTCTATCCCAAAAAAACTCATGGGTATTGCCCACATATAAAGTTTGTGTTTCCAAACTTGTAACAATATGTATTTAACACACACAAAGGTTCACCAAAATGACGATAAGCTGGGTACTTTGTGTGTGGCGCTGCGGAGCTTAGAAAGCAGCTGATCTGAACGCACACACAACACCAGATGCCATGTAAGGTGCAAGATGTTTCCGTCTGCGAGTAGACTGTTGTATAAGACCAGTACATTTGTGGCAATGTTTGAGGACAAAATGTTGGAGGGCAACATCAGATCACTGTTGAGTATCAAATGTGTGATTGCTTGCTAAATACATGCCAGTCAACAAAGTGTGTGGAGGGTTCTTCGTGAACAACTTCTGCACTTGTATGGTAATCCTTATCATTAAAAGTTGCGAACTGTTCAACCATTTTATTTGCAGCCATACGTGTTTGTTAGGCTTGCGGGTTTCTGCACTAGGCTCCACTGCACAGAGAGTAACTTTCTTCGCTTCATTCCGTAACCGGAAGGCTGCTTTAACACATGATCCCATTCTCGTCTGTTCAAACATTCATTTCTGGTGTAACATACTCCCATGTGCAGTGGTTGAACTATACCTTAGAGTGACATTTGTAGGTCGTATTGTAGTGGTTATTATGCAGTTGGAGTATTAGTGGATTTTATAAGAATATATAGCCTAACAGCAGACTACATTAAAGAAGACACAGTATGCTACTGATATGTAATATTCCCTTTTGTTAAAACAAGATAACTCATGACTGCAGCAAAAGATACTCATATTAGTTGCTATTCCCAATATGAAAAGTTACGTGAATTTTAAAAATGGATTCTCCCAACATGACACAAAACACATTATTGTGCTTTCTGCCAAACATTCTTTCTCAAATAGTCGTATTACACACAAACTTTCCTCAGCTTAGTTCAGTCTGCAGGAACAAGGGCACTTTACTAATACCTCTGGTTAGACTTGGAGTTCCCAGTCTGTATGGTAATTTCACGTAATTTCACAATGTTAGAATTTGTCTAAAATACAAACGAGCGATAGTTGCACGGAAATACAGTATTAACATTTAGAGTTCAAAATTTAGTTAACAGTTTTCCTCAAGTTATAGCAAAGCCAAATATTAATTTTCATGAAAAGTTATCATGATAAGAGGCTCGTGAGCGATGTCTTAATGCTTCCCATGCTGTTTTGAAGTTCACTAAATTCATAGCTAATTTTAAAAATTGGTGCCTCTTCTTAAAACGGCAATACTTTTGTAAATTTATCCACAACCTAAATTTGCTCCCAAGAGTTACTATCCTTAGGATGGCGGCAGTAACAGGCATAATCTTAATTGCCTGCCGCAAACGCCTTATCAGGATGGGAGTCAAGCGAAGAAGAATGATAAAAGGACGCCGACAATAGCGTCAGTTCAGACCATCTCCTCAGAGATAAAAAATACATCTCATACTTAGAGAAAATAACTGAGCATAGTAAGTTACTGATTAACATTCCATAATATAGATATTCTGCTGAATATCTCAGTAAGTAGTACTCTTTCCAAATACAACTGATAGTAAAAATAATAATTATACTAAATAAGAATGACAGGTTTATATGTTAATTAGGAGCTTTAAAATTGAATAAAATTATTGATAAATTAGTGTCTTTCATCACAAGTAAGTAGCATGAGCAAGATATATTAACTAGCTCAGTTTCACTTTTAAAGTTCCAGGTATTGTCGGGGCATGCACTGAAAGTACTTTTTGCAGCCACCTTTGACTGGCCACCGTCTTCTGAATATTTCCAAGGAAATACTCCACGTACTGTTGGAGGATGTGACTTTCTTTGCTATCTTGTCAGTGTACTGTATATGGTTGCAGCACAATGGAACACAAGTACACAAGAAGAACCTCGTCACCAGCTGTCTTATGTAGTACTGTATTTACTCGCATAGTCGCCACATATTTTTGACCAAATTTTGTGTAAAAAAAAATGGGGTGCGGCCACTATAAGGAGTTTAAAAAAAAAAAGGATCTTTTAAATTTTTTTGGCGTACTGTAAAGAGTAACAAATGTACACCTTTTTTTCTTAATTGTCCATAGCATGACCATTTCTCCAAAAATAAAGAAAAATATTTCGGGGGTGTATAGTGAACATGGCAAAAATAAGACTGTAAATTCTTGTTAATCTATTCATGTGTGTCACTCAATGAAAATTGTTTAAAATTATCCAGCATAAGACGTTTATCTACATTTTACGGTCCATTACGTATACGCTATTATTTCCCTTGTAAGTATTTTATAAGCAAATCTGATTCACGCTTAAAACGTCACAACTCTCCAGATGCCGCTACATTATCAACAGTGCATCATCATCTAGCGAGCGTAACTCATTTGTGTCTGGAGATAGGTCATGTAGGCACTGGATGATCTATACCTGCGTCTGGTACCTAGATGCTCGGTTCAGCCGCCATGTCTTGCAGGCACGAAGCACGGAGGATCTAGTGGTGCGTGCAAGACTTGCCACGTTTCTGATCGACGTTTGCTACGGTCGCGTTTTGCAGATTCCACAATTTTACCATTCTGGCTAAGACGTTTTCCCGCCGAAAGCTATTGCAAAATCTGGTCCGTTGATAAATGTCTTAAATGTATTGTGTCCCCTGTTGAAAAAGATGGGGTGCGGCCATTATTCAGGGTTTTTAAAATACTGTTTTAAGCCTTTCAAAATAATGGTGCGGCCATTATGCGAGTAAATACTGTATATATGGAGAGTGTTAGATGAGGAACAGCAGACCAGTGAAGAGGCCATCATAATCTACAGACTTTACGCTACAGTATCTTATTTCTTTATGTTGGAACATTTCAAGCCATTGATATACGTATGCACGATACTCCAGTTGACACCGTTGTTGAACTTAACGCCCAGATTACTGATGCGTATATCACCACTCCCATCTTACATATTGTTTACTGGGTCAGACGATTGATGGTGCATAGCTGTAATTTGCATATCAAAGTTGGTTACTGTCAGTTACAAGTTACTGAAAACTACTGTACATAGTAGACAGATGCTTTGAAAGACAGCCACTAAGTTTTCCTTTATATTGTGCAGGGTTGGGAAGAATCCTTGAAAATAAATATAAAAATTTGGACAAATCTCTTTGTGAATATAAAAAAATAATTTCCCTACTCCAAAGCACATAGTTAAAGAAATTTTTATGGTGGTAAGTCTATTCATCCTGAATTTTCCAATCGACAAAACATAATAGCAATTAAAAAAAATATTTAAGAACAGATAAATTTAATTGGAATGTCTAATTACTGATGAAAACATTACCAAAAGGATTTAAACTGAAACAGCAACAAACATACAGAAAAAATAATGGCTAAAAGGACTAAACTCAATCGGCTAAACATGATGACTTTCGCTGGGCTTCTGGGCCGGCATATATGATGACATTTCAATAGTGTGTACAAGAAATTTGACAAATACCTGTTTCTTCTTCAACATCTTCACAAGAATCATTTACAGTTTATAATTTTGCTATGTATTTAACATTTCTGTACATGCTCTCTTTATAATAAAAAAATACTTCAAATATTCATATTCTCCTTCCAATACATAGACCAACACATTCATCTGTTATTTTATAAACAGTCCAAGATAAAAACAAAACAATGCAAAGATATTAATACATAAACTGTACATATAATCATTCTGTGATAAATCCATCACAATATCTACCTTCAAGGTAAAGTGTTCTTTGTACAGTTACGTGTTCAGGCATTGTTGGTACAGCCCTGTTGTGACGCACAACTCCTGTTATGTTGACCGTCATGACAGCGGGCGTAAGTCGAGTGTTGATGTTGCAGATGACGGGCGGGTGATCAACTGGGGCAGGAACAGCTACGGCCAGTTGGGGTGCCCCGAGAGTGACAGACCTGACCCCTGGAGGCCTCGGGCAGTCGAGGGCATCTCCCAAGTGAAGACGTTGTCTCTTGGGTCCGAGCACAATGTCGCCCTGCTTGGTATGAACACAGTTCTACTGTGTGTAATATTTTCCTTGTTCTTGGAACATTGGCCATTGCCATTTATACAGTGTGCACGCTTCTTTCATTTATGAATAGAGACTGTAAGCGCGACATTGGCGTTCTGCACGTACATACTGTAGATCACAAAAATCGTGAGAGATGACTTATGTGTTGATTAATGTTAAATATATGGTAAAGCATTTTATCTAATTGTCACATGGGTCATAACTTATAGTCGCAAACTGGGGAAACTAGTAATACTGTATTCACAAAGTTTTGTTAATTATTTCGTAGCCTGCGTCATATTCTTTCTTCGTGCATATAATGGTCTTTCCTTTATAATAAATTCTTTATTAAGACTGATTGACTTAACAGAGTCGATGTAAACATCTTCCTGCTGTGATCAACTCTTGATGGAATACAAAGCTGATAATAATGCCACATGCTGCATATTTATGTATATAAGGATTATCTATGTTGTGATGTAAAGGAATTGTGTAATCTTTAGGTCAATATTATGGCACAGGACTTGAGACTGGGAACTTCTGGACGGACATGTATCTTGCAGCCACCATAATGATTTTAATGAGTACCATATGTATGAGAAATGTGTGTGAAAACTGCACATTTTGTGCGGTGGTCACTTTTGACACTACGCTGTCACATCCTCTTGTAAATTACATTAAGGCTTCCCCCCTCCCCCACCCGATTTTTAATATTTTCCATTTAAGCCTGAAACCACTAATACTCGCCCGCACCTTTTACAATTCCTGTGTTGCCATTTATTTTATGTTAGACGTGTCAGGTTATGAAGTTGAAGCTTTTATTTGTGTAATATGGTATCTACTTATGCTCAAGTGTTTATCCAATGTTTATTTTCCACGTTTAACTACCTTTACAACAACGTACTGGATGGCTTGAGAGGGAGGACAGTATCGCCTGACTCTCCCGCGCCGGCCGCGTGATATAAGTAAGGAACGTGACCTACGATACCTTTGGCAGTCACGTGGTGCACCACGAACCGGAAGTTATTATTGTCCATGTGCGTTAGGCTCCACCACGTGTTTAGTTAAAGTGCAGACTGTGTAGTTTTGTTACTACATATTTAGTGCAAGAGAATAGTGTATAATAATTTGTGTGACTCGGTGCCGAAAAACTTGTAAATACAGCATAAAATCTGAAATCTTGGTGTGTTAATTATTTAAACGTGTGACGATGACATCCTGACAACTTGGACTTCGCCAGTTAGATCCTACGTCATATGACCAGGTTGGCCCCGGCTCTGATCAGCCCACTTAAGTCACCAATCAAGAGCTCCCCTCCTGGCCTCTGCGGGTGCAGCAATTGTGAAATGAGGCTCACCGGGAGCCCAGGCCACTTTCAGCCTGCAAGCATGCCTTGATCAAGGAACAGTTCTGTTACAGTAAATCTCCCATGAACCGAAATCACAAAGGGGTGGCGACACTGAATAATTGCTTACAGTTGTAGGTTGCCACACTGTGAAGTATGTATAATTGCATTGCCAATTCTATAGAAAAGAAAATGAAAGGTAAATTTAATTGTTAGTTTGTTAGTGATGGGTCATTCAAAATGAACGACTCACTCACCAGAGCGGCTCGTGAGTCACGAGCATACAAACAACGCTAAGAGCAGCACCGTCGCGCCTTTCAGACGGTCGGAACGGTGATAGAAATGCATTTTCCGTTTGCGTGGCACTGGAAACGCGAATTTATTTTCATTTTCAAGGGCTCGTGTGGATTAATGCAGAGTTTAGATAACGTACATAAAACTAATATTGATCGCAATGAACCTTTTAACATGAAACATGTGATAAATTGTTTAATATATCCCATATTATTAATTGTAGTGTATATCAGAAGCGACACGAAATAAAGCCTCATGCAGAGTGTGTATCAATAAATGATTTCGTTATGCCAAAAATACAATTTACAAGAAAAATTAATCTTTTTGGCAAACTACAAAAGTGTTTAAAGTTTGTGCGCATCAAAACTGTCTTTTTCAGATTGCTTATAGGTTAGTTCATGGTGTTGTTATAACTGACGCCGGCCGCAGGACCAGCGTATGCGTTAAGCCCATAACGGCGCGAGTGTGTCCTTTTCTACTAACCCAAAAGCATTCTCAAACTCTCCCATAATCGTTCCGCAACCCCACAGTGTGTATGCATGCCAAATCATTCAGTGCGAAGTGTATTGTGTATCAAACAGCAGTGTACACTGTGCCGAAGGCCATCAAGGGTTACCACGTTCGCAATGTTTACTTTCATGTTTTCAGCAGACATTTAGAAATGCATAATTCAATATCAGCAAAATATGTAACGCAATTTATTATGTAATTTAGTGTGTGCCATTTTCGTAAGATATTAATATTAATGTTTCACATGCACGAGGTACCGGAAGTGTGTAAACCCCGTAGCGAGGCAAGGAGCCCCTAGCGGTTGCCTTCCTCGTGGCAGTTCGTCAAAGTCTTCTGGGAAGGTAAGGCGCTGTCCGTGTGCTCTTCATCTTTTGTTTCACTGATTGTTAGTTTTCCATAGTCTCGTTAGTATACCGGTTCACCTTTGCTTAGCACACGTTACCAGATATTCCCCATTGCATTGCGCATCTGCTTAACCTAATAATTGTGACCTTTTTGGTATTTTAACTTAAACACCGCGTCGGCATTACCACCGCCACGTGTTTAGGGACTTTTGTATCGGGAGACATCTGCACTCATCGTTCATCATACAAGGTTCATTTTGGTATTGTTTTATTCAGCATAAGTTTGCACACACGTTGCTAGGGTTATTTTGTATTTGTGTAACATTTTAAGGGCGTAATTAATGTTTTTTGTGACCGACCACGTGCAGGTTAGTACACCGCCATTGTGTTCAGCATACATGTGAGCAGTACGTTGTACATTCATTTCATTATCACGCACTCACCCAATTCATCTCGTTGAGATCATCACTCTGTGTGCAGCGTGTTAAGTGCTATTCACCCCACCACCGGCCTAGCATAGCTCGCCACAGTTTTCGCACTGTACCGCTAACATCACTTGTAGAGCCCTACCACACTACAACGTGCACGGGAACGGCTGCCTTGTGACACGTTAGTTAGGCACGTGCTCACCACAACTCAACTCTCTACGCCAGCTTCCAAGTGAACCTGAGGGTCCATCATAGTGGCCGCCAGTCCCTCGCTGCTTAAGGAGGTGCACCTTCTGGTGTCGTAGACTCACCTCGTACACCAGCTCCACACTGACCACTCACCAACCACGTGCGATATACCAGCCGGTCGTAGTCACTACGCAAAGTTCACTATCACGTGCACTATTGTGTGCTTTAGGGTTATTGTTACTGCAAGGGACGCATCACTACGTCTAACTCGCTGCGTGCGTAATTCAGACATTATTTTGGCACTGTGTACCGTAAGCGTAATAAATCATCTGTAAGTGAAATACTGTTTACATAATTTCTAGACACCTAATATTGCCAGAATAAGCAACGTAAGTTATCAGGCGTACTGGGGGCCAACATCCAGTAAGTGTGTAGTTCCGGTATAGTCAGTGTCATATGTGTTAATCCATTCACGTGCTTTCACCACTCAAATCACGCACATCGACGCGCCGCGCGTTAAGTGGCATTCAATCACTCACATCAACGCGTCGGGTGGGATACCGAACACACCGAACAAACCACACCCTGAGGCCTAAGAGTCTGGAAGTGCAGTACCTGGGGAGTATTGCTGGCGCCCTTCACTCACATCAACAGCGTAGTTCGCTATCCCGATCCCACCCGAGGTAGGCGTTATAACATACATTAATATTATTGTTATTGCAAGTAGACTAATACTTTACATAAAAGAGGGATGATAAGGGCTTGTAATTTTCATGTTACGAGATTTTAACGAAACATTTTGCAACCATAGCTTCGAAAAATAATATGTAGCATTTTTTACAAGAAAAAAATGAATTTATTGTTACAATATAAACGTAAAATGGAAACTTATTTTAAATAAGATTCGCATGATAAGTATACCTATATTTTAACGCGTACAACTGCGTATACATGTCAACGAATGTATCATTTGAACATTTCAAAATTTCTTAAATGGACGAGGCTAGGCCTAACCTTGTTTGTTCTCTTAATAAACCAGCTATAATGAAATTAATGAGTTTTGACTACAATAAATACAGAAATTAGAAATTAAAATACAAAGAGTTTATACAGAGTTAGCTTAGAGAAAACTGTTTCGGCACAAGTTACTATTGGTAAAAATGGTAATGCTCATAATGATATTTTTACATTGTTATCTCTCGACAGTGCTCTTTATATACAAATAATAGAAACATATTTGTAATAAATTTCTTATTTTTACAACGGAGAAGAGTACTTTTGCCACCTAGTATTTATTTACCCACTTTAAACTGCTTCGCTGCGCAGGTGTACAATATAGCATCTGCAGTCTGTATCACCATTCCAAAGGTTCAGAAGTTCACTTCCCGATGTCAGCCACTTTGCTTTGCATCGCCCCCAAGTAATCAATATTTGAAAGTCGTGAGTTGGTAATCGACCTCACAGTCAATATGCATAGTTACTTTTCTGGGTAGAAGATAAGGAAAGTGCATGTGTAGGATTTAATTATAGCATTCTTTTTGAATCTGCAGTCCATTTTCAAAAAGCACCAACTCTGTAGAAAATTGTATCAAAGCACCATTACTCATTTCTAAAAATGACTCCCATCCTAAACACAATATATTTTTCGTGACCTTGAAGTTTTAGAAACCACAACTGCATTCACGGGAATTAAGTCAAATAACAACAAATTGATAAATTAAACTGAACTCTTACTATTGTTTTGCATATAATTATAGGAGCATGGATTAACGAGCCTCTATCGGCTCGTTCCTGTGCCTTTAGCGGTGAGAATTTGCTAGTTACTCTCAAATCCTGCGCTCGCGAACGTTTAATGCGACCTGCTCGACACTCTCGGCTCGTCGTTCATTCACAAATGTTTAATGAGAGCGATTTGACGAGCTGCTCGACGCTCTCGACTTGTCATTTGTTTGCAAATGACAGGAGAAAGCTAGGCTCCGTATCACTCCGCGCATCCGTACTGCGCACGCTCTCTCCCCCTCTGCCCCTTTCACACTCAGCAGGCTAGCTGCGCAGTGGCGAGCTGCTCTGACTCGTCGGCTCTTCCTCCTCTTCCTCTAGAGCGAAACGACTTTTTTGAGTGACCCGTCACTATATGCAAAATGTACTGGATGTTTATTTGCATGACAACCACCCTTATCTAGCATCATCTCACTGTGTACTTGCTTGGTCCTAGATGGTGTCATTTGAAATGCAAGTTTCACTGTTTAAAAAAATGGTTAGGTGCTAAACTCATTCAATACTTGACCTTGCAGAAGATGATTTGCAAGATAATACGACAGAGCAAGTCTTATTTTTAGTAGCTAGAAAGTACAAGTTATATGGAACTCGTAATCCATTACTTTATAAATAATTGTATTTAATACACTATACTAAATACATTCTAAACATTACAAGGTCAATTTTATACAATTTTGGTGGGTCCACATTAATATGTTTTGTAGACACAGCTTGGTCAGTCAACTTGTTCAGTTTGTATTTTCCAATTCTATCCCTTAGTTTTTGTACCTTGTAGAACGTACTTTACACACAGTATGTTGCAAATATAAGTGAATATTGTACAAATTTCACAATTGTTTTAACCAGTGTGTTTATTGCCTTCATTTTGTTTAGATAAATGTGTAGCATTCATGATCATTTTGGCTATGGTTGTGCAAATACTATTTTTTTTGTAATAAAATTAAAACTGAAAAATTGTTTTGATGTTTTGTGAAATTTAAATGAAGGTGATGTAAATAATTTTGTGTTAGTTTTATTCTTAATTATTGTTTAACAAAAAGTTTACAACATTGTAAAATTATTTGTAATGTCAGGAAATGGAAGTTCACACTTAATTCAATATTAAAATCACAAGAAATAACTAACATGCTATGTCAGTTTCTTTCTTTGAATTGCATACTATATATTTTAAAGTATACAGTATCAAAAAAAGGTAGTCAACATTTTTGTTGGAATCACCAAAATGAACATTTAATATGCAGTTGGATATTCATTTAACTAGAAAAAAAAATTATTTTATTACTACTTTCATTCACCAATTATCATATCAGCACTAAAATGAAAGTATACACTGATTGTTGCGTATAGGTGTTGCATGGTAACTGTTGTAAAAATTGCACTACAATATGACCCTTGGTTCTAAACCATTTTTTAAAATAAAACAAAATGAAAAGTTATTTATTTAAAATAATTGCAAGGTAATTATGTTACAGTTTTCTGTGCCATTTGCCAAAATGTGCATTTATAAAAGGTAGAACTTCCATGCAGCTGTACATGTTGTCAGCTGCGTGTCCGGCGAGGAGACCATCACTTGACTGTGTGTGTGTGTAGGGGACGGCAAGCTGATGAGCTGGGGCTGGAACGAACATGGCAACTGTGGCACGGGCAGCACGCAAGACGTGTGGCAACCACAATCTGTCGCACCACATGTGCTGAAGAACGTGGTGTGTGCTGGCACTGGCTACGGCCACAGCTTCGCAGTAGCAGACTGTTGATATCACGTCACTAGCTGCACAAGTCCCGTGGCTGGAATATCGCACAGCGTCACAGTAGAACCCTTATTCTCCTGGCATTTGTCAACCAGTGTCTATTGGAAGTACAGATTAAACTTTTTTTTAAGGGTTTCAGAGTAAAACTAAAACTGTGTAAATGTGAACAAGTATTTATTTTATAATGTAATGTACATTTTATACAAAAGTGTAACATGTTGTGTGCGTCTTGTTTTTTATTTGTGTCATGAGGTGAATCAAGTGTACATTTTATGAAAAATCATGAGTGTCATCCCTATTATCTTAATTTTTTATTTATCTGCGGCAGGCCCGGTCTACATAACTTGGATAGTTAAGGGTTGACTTTATGTGATAATGGTAAGGCTGAGAAAATTTGCTGTGTTTAAAGATTTAACGTTCAATATTATCTCTGTACTGGTGGAGAAATATTTAACTGTTTACTGAAGACTGTTCCCTTATAGCTGACGGACATTGACGAACTGTCAGTGCTGTCAGCAGGAACTGGAAGGCGGCCCAATTAACAGTTTACCACAGATAAAACAAATAATAGCCATTAGTTTATTTAATTGGGGATACACTCCACCATCAATGGACAGATAGTTCTGCGGCGTAACACCTTGCCAGCGCTCCGTTGCACACGGCACAACCACCCACGATGCTACAAACAAGGAGCTTGCTGGCCAGGTTCTGTGCCTGCACGTCCCTCCTCGAGCCTGAACTTTGACCTGCCAGATGAATCACATTCAAGAGGAGATTACAGCCGAAGTGAAATTTCAAAAATCATAAACGAAGCAAAATGCAAGAAAAATTTACCTAGAAAAAAACTTGACATTTAATTCTCTTTAAAATGAATCCAAACACGATACAGTACAAAAAAAATAAAATTGAACTGTAAAAAATTACTACTTCCAAACTCTCATTAGCAGTTAAATTGAAAGTTTTATTAAAAAAATTTTAATTTCTCGACTAGTATCCCTAATTAATATGTTGGATCCTGCAGTATAAATCCTCACATTTGATTAACTTTGAATAGTTAATTAGTTACAAAAAATTAATCAAGTATTTCTATAAAAAAATGTAATTTTGAAATTACCAGATAATCTAAACCAAATCGATGGGCTGCGTGCAGTGCACGTCACAATGACCTATAGTCCACTGTATGTTTTTTTTTATTGAAAAGTTGTTTATGCTCAGTTGTAAAACATAGTGCAGAACATGACTGTTTAATTTTGTTAACGGCTGTAAGTTTTTTTTATGCTCCTTCACCTAAAATGTTAACCCACTAGTGATGGGAGTCGCGACATAATTCGGTCGCTGCGACAAACAGCGACAGCGACACGAAAATCGCAGTTCCAAATAGCTGCGACTTTGTCGCTGTTGAATTTCGGTAACAAACTTTTTTTTTTAATACCTTCGTCAATGAAAGTTAAGATTATTCATTACGTAAAGAAGACGTGGTGAATCATTACGATGATATACTGATTTTACAATTTTATATTGTGTAATTTTTTCTAAAATGTATTACAATCGTAAACATTATATGCTAGAACCGATAGAATAGTGTCACAGTCTTAAAATGTATACCTTATTTTTGAAATTTCTATTCTTCAAATCGTTATCCTTTAAATGTCTCTACACTATAAGCATAAAATATTTTATTAATTGGTATTGGCATATTGTATTAAATAAAATTTCATGTGTCTTTTAAATGTTATTAAGTTTTATGTTCGTGAACAAAAAAGGCAAACTAATACAAATTAATCACGTTTCAAAAGCTTTGCTTCTTTCAAAATAACCAGAACATATTGTTTCGCGTGTCGTCACTATCAGAGACAGCTTCTATGTCGCATGACGTGCAGTTCCTCCGCGAAGAGCGACGCTCTGTCGCGTGTCGCACACGCCACTTGACCAGCTCCATCCTTCCCTGCCGCGACTCACGACGCATCAACTTGTAACCGCTGCGTTGTCGTGGCTAGGCCGTGTGAGCGACCGACTCCGACTGATCGCTTGTCCCGGCAAACATCGTGCAGCGACAAGCTACAGCTACAGCTGCGTCGTGACCTTGAGTCGCGGCACAGAGCGATGTAGCTGTTCAAGTGACGTGACCTTGAGTCGCGGCACAGAGCGATGTAGCTGTTCAAGTGACGTGTCGCATATACGCCTAGCAGCGACAGTGTGTCGCTCTTCGAGGAGGACTGAGCAACGTGGGGAAGCTTGTCGCATGTCGCAGCTATACGGGCGCGGCACAGTGCGTCAAGATCGTACAGAAGACTACGATAAAATGCTTAGCCGACTGTTGGTTGATTTTATTGGATTTTAAGATGGCAAAAGCAATACAAATATTTTGAGAAATTTCTATAAATATTAACGTTTATACTATCACAAAATATTTCATTGAAATAAAATTCTTTATGTTTACTCCAACGTACAACAAATTATGCAGTTAACCCTTTGTTCTCATCCAGTGATATTTATCGTAGCAGTACGTAAAATAAATTAATTTATAAATATTTTCGTGCTGAAATTCAATGACAGAATGTAAACGCACGGCAAGCTTCTAATCTGCAGGAACTTAAGGTACGGGAAGAGGGTAACAGATGGCGACACAAGCGGTCGTAGGTATCGATGTATCGATGACGCTGGAACAGCTTGTCGCTGTTTCCGCCCGGCCCTGCGACTTTTAGACATGGTCGCAGAAGCGACAAGCGACATGCCTTGTCGCAGCTATTTTGTCGCTGCGACAGTAGATTTTCCCCATCCCTAGTTCTTCTACGGCCGTGACACTAGCCTAGAAACTTGACCCCCTTGTTGTTTGGCTGTAGTTTACTAAGTTCACGACAATGCTATAGGTTTTTGGCGCTGCTGTTACGGCGGTCGGCTCAAACTCCGCCCACTTCCTCCCCACTAAGATAAACAATTAATTCTATCCAGTGCAAGTTCTTATTAGAAAAAAGAGAAAGAGAGAGGGGGGGGGGAAGGGTGACTCGAGCCCCTCAAGTCACCCCCCCCCCCGCCTCCTTGGATAACAACTGAACTCGCACAAATTTTTTGAATGGTTTTAGAGTAATGTCTATTCTATCAAGCAAGTAGATATTGGAAAGTTTTATTAAGTGCCTCGACCTTCATGAACTCGCTGTGTTGTTTATTTTTTAGCAATGTTATTTATCTATCATTAAGGGTATTAAACTACAGGCACAATTTCATCCATTCTGCTGTTACATATTCTAACATTGTATAATTCATTTTGCTTTCACCATACAGCTGACTCCTTTCGGCACCCCTTTGCAGTGTATCCAGCGCCGACCCTGCGCTTGTAACAACTCTCCCTCGCTACTTGTTTATTCCACCCGAGGTCATCCAGCAGAACCACTCCTAGGTATTTGGATTCTACTGCCTCTATTTGCCCATTCCATTTGAATATATATATCTGCTGACCGATCTTAAAACCACGAATGCTTGAAGATGTTTAGATATGACGTGATCAACAAAACGTGGTCACGGGACTGTGAAGAAGCATACCTACCATGCAAGATAATTTAATATAACGTCCTCATAATACTACCTAGTGACAACTGCATCAACAGTAGTTAAGATAATTTCAGTCACTACAATAGAGCCCCTCAGCCCGTCCTTTAAGCCCATGAACAGAAATACAATTACAATATGTGTTATATTAAGTAACCTGCTAAGATTAGGTAGGTTTGTTTTTATGCCTTAAGCTGAAATTTTGGCGCTACCCATGCTAACCTTCACATTTTCACATAAGGGAGTGCTTGGGATGGAAAAATACTGTGAATTATAGTGTGATGCTGTTGATAGACAGGGTAGGAGACAGGTATTATAGATAGTGGGGAAACTGGACTGGCTAGCAGGTAGAGCAGAGATGGATAGAAGGTAGGAAGGGGGCACAATGGGAAGCCGCAGGGAAAACCCCTCCAAAGAAGTTCAGCACTGGATTCCAGGGTCTGTAGCCAATAACCACAAGGCAGGCTACGTACCAGGTTGTTGGATTGTCGCACCCTCCAGATAGTACGTGGAGACCTGTGTGGTGAGACCCCGCGCCACAATATACACACACTTCCACAATTAATTATACGTTACTAAGCATGAGGTGTGCAACCACTCAATAAAATACTAGGGACTGGTTTACGTTGTTTACTCATCATTAGAATACATGATTACTGACCCAGCAGGTGGTCAAGAGAGCCTGCCCGGTAAGCAAAGGGAAACAAATAGCACAAGACTAATGGAAATTTACATCGTCAAGTTAAGCCCCTGGATGCGATGGTCTGCAGAGGGTGAGGAGCAGCGGGTCAAAACAAGCAAAACAAAAACTGTTACAGAAATTACGTTAATACTATGGCAAATCTAATGATTATAACAAAATTGTGAAGGACCCAGGGTAAACAGATGGGTCTGCCTTCTCTAAACATCTTGCGTTGATATTCTGTAATGGCGGTTACCGACACCAAGCTTCTCGCACACACTACAGTACGCCAATAAATATTACGAAAAACAATTTCACACTGAAAAAATAATAAAAGAGTGAAAAAGACACGGTGGGCGTTCATGTCCCATTGAACACTGAAGGCACCGTATTTCACAGCGAGGCATGTGTATTGGTCAGAGGGTGTGCTTGGCACATATCAACCTTGTTACTATTACCGCACGTCTCACAAGCAATTCATACGTTAAATATGTTTCAGCGCTCCTAACTTGCAGGTGGAATACTGAATGATTGTCAGCCACTCCATGTGTGTTGCCTGCATATCCACAACACACTGTGAAGTACCTGTGTGAGACAGCTGCTGTTTATAAATGCTCAGTATGGTATGGCAGCACAACAGGTATTTGATGATTTCGTCTGGACTAGAATAAATTTATATTTAATAAAATTTTCTGCACTGTATTTCCAGGTTAGTGGTTACCAGTGGCGTCTCGTCAGGGTAAGCAAGGCAAGCAGTGCTTGCCCACACAGCTTCCTGACAGTCCTCTGATAATAATATTTACTTGTAACCTTGTCTCTAATATAAGAAGCTAACTATGACCCGTGAAAATAGGTGTATCATTATATTTACGAATTCCGCTCAGATTACAACACTGTCAAACGGAAGATAAGAACTCGTAACCAACCAAAGCAAGCTGTTGAAAAGCGCTTCCAATAACGCTTCCAGTGGGTAGAGTTGCCGCGATAGTATTCGGGTGAATGAAGGGGTTGGTGGGGTGTCCGGTTGGAAGGAACTCGAGAGGGGATTGGCTACGTGACGCTGTGTTAGAAGCTACGATTGCAGTGCTTTCTCACCGAAGTGACACGAATATAGCCGAACCTAGCAGAATTGCCACTATAGTGGTTTTGTTACCAGTTACTGTGATTTCAGATAATCTACTACCGGTCAAGTTTTTTAACTTATACGTTGATTAAACAGGGAGGTGAAGATTGTTTAAACTGATGCTAGTAACATGGAAATTTTTTTTCTATTGAAAAGACATGCGTCTCAGGTGATTATCCAGTGCCATTAGTGGTTTTCTATAAACTTTAGTTGGCAACACTGGTCACCGGCAGTTCGTTTTACTACACGAATCAAATTACTCGCAAGTTCTCGCGCTGCACGGTTATGCTGCCAAGTGAATATTATCGTTTTTTATTTAATTTGGTTATTGTGCGTTGAAATTTACCTTTATTAGCTGCGCTATATAAACTAGAGATAAAATTGATCTTGCGAGACTGAAATCCCAGATACATAAAATGAATTAAACGGAAACGTGGATGTAAGTGTTGTGTGTGTGGATTACGCGCTAAACCTTTTTCCAGCAGTGTTTTTACTATTCAGCAAAGCTGTGACCTCATCAGAGAAGGTAGGCCGACACCTGAAAT
Organism: Medauroidea extradentata; assembly: GCA_003012365.1. Taxonomy (NCBI): domain Eukaryota; kingdom Metazoa; phylum Arthropoda; class Insecta; order Phasmatodea; family Phasmatidae; genus Medauroidea; species Medauroidea extradentata. The sequence goes on from PNEQ01057515.1 coordinate 22,392, forward strand.
TAGTGTAATTCAACATGTTTGTAATCTTATTTAAAACTGCTCTCAATTCGAAATTTTTGTAAATGTTACAGAATTATTTTCAATAATGGTGTTTTGTGCTCAGTTCTCATAAACATATCTGAACTATCCTTGTGAGATCGATTGTTGACGGTAATTTTTTTGTAAGCTACTATTACAATGAAACATTTTGGAAACCCAGTTGCCAAAAGAAGCGTTAGGTCGTTCAGGATAAAGTGAACACTAAAAATTTAACATTTGAAAAATACCACTGGCCACAGCATATAGTTCTACGTTAACTATAATTATTTTGCACCTTGTATGGTTGGCAGCGAAATTACGCAAAATAGTTCCGTTTATTTTCATATTTTAATAGAACAATACTGAAACAAAATCAACCGAAATAGACATACTTGTAGTTTATATAACTATATTTTTTTATCAAACTATATAGGTTCCTACCGACTGGACACTTTGTTACTTGCGCAAACATCATTAGCCGTGTCTAGAGATGATAAACATTTCCCATCGTTTGCCGTTACGCGCGGAAAAATACGAAATGGCTGAAAATAGATTTTTAGCAGGGCACTTTTTGAGTGCTCACTTTATCCCAAACCGTCTATAGTAATACTACAACTAACTTTGAAAATTATGCAATTATATATAAA
>PNEQ01057521.1:0-14758 GCA_003012365.1 Medauroidea extradentata
CCCCCTTAGAGGTCGAATTTCGAAAAATCCCTTCTTAGTGCTCGCCTACGACCTGAAGGGAACCCCCACAAAAAATTTCACGATTCTAGGTCCAGTGGTTTGGGCTGCAGTTTGATATGTCAGTCAGTCAGTCAGTCAATCAGTCACCTTTCATTTATATATATATATATATATATATATATATATATATATATATATACACACACACACACACACACACACACACACACACTTGGAGTCTAGCCTGCACGTCCAAGAACTCGCCAAATGTTTAGTTCTCTAAGCATCTGAGATCCTGTACCAATGACCGCGGCACAGAGTAGCCAAGCATACAGAAGCGAAGTAGTGGCATAGCGTGGTTGAGTCGCAGAGACCGAGGTGTGCTGTGTAACTGCAGTATTAGTATCTTGTACTACTGACCGTGTAATGTATTTACCAGTCTAATATTCTACACACAACTAAGTGTTGTGTACAGGCACTGCTAAACTTAGTACAGCATACCTTGTCACACTACAAGCTACACCACTCATAACGGTGTATTATGTAAGCATAATAATTCAGTTATTGACTTCACGAGGATTTTGTATATGATTCGACATCGCGTTGTGTAGGTAATGTCTTATTGGTTAATCCTGGAATTAGTGTGTTCACCTGAAGAATCTGATTGGCGAATGATGTCCGCCATATTGCTCTGGTATTGTTTCAGTTCGCCTCTGTGTTGTTAGCTACTCTGCGAGCGCGGATGTTGAATATTTACTGCCGGAACTGAGCTGAGGAAGAACTCGAGCAGACAGCGGTTTGTGTATTCCCTGCTAAATTCGCGTGGCGGGAAGAAGGAAAAAAATTGAAACTGTGGGACGTCCACTTCCCCCTCCCCCTCCTGACCAACATGACGTCAGCATTGTTGCACTCACTGCTACCGTCAACATATAGACGAGGAAATAAAAGTTTTCTTTGAACAGAAGTGCGTAATAAGAATTTCATATGGAGCAATACATTATACGTGAAATTAGCTATTTATATTTTCATTATTTTATAAATATACGAAAGTCGGTATATAAACAGAGTTATTTTTTAACGACCCAGTTTAACTGTCTTGTGTGCACAGCTGAAGTTCTGCTTCATGGTCACTGACTGGATGTTTTAAACTGTCGGAGTCTTCGGGGGTTTTCCTACCCGAAAATCACAGAAGTGTGGTGTCGCAGTACCTTAATTCTCATTTGCACAGTCAAATGAAGGACATTTCCGCACACATGCACCCTATCAATAACTCATTTGACTCAGTCAGAACTGCGACACCACACATATATGATTATACAGTAGAACCACAAGATGCAGAGAGTTAAAAACATCTAACCACTGGACAAGAAGCAGAACTACTGATATGTACGCAAGGCATTGAAGTACGAGTTGGTGCAAACATATCTTTGGTCCCTACTTTAACATTCCAGATGAATTCTTGCCATTCTCCTTCGAGAGAAGGGAATTAATAGTTGCTTGCATCAAGGAAGTGGACGTAGCCTCTAATCTTCCTGCAGCAGCTGATAAGTCTTTCTCTGTAATTCGGGTCAACATGGCTTAAGCACGGACATGAGTCATAAGTCTACACAGGAGGACTTTCTGGGATGCTAAGTTTAAAAGGTCAGCTATTTTCCCCTATCAAGAATCCCACACAGCCCAAATATAAATACAACCAAGTCTTTGTGTCTTTGAGAAGGAAACCTTCTTCAGTCCTGACACAAGCAGGCATTTTATACACCGCCGGAAGCAAACTATAGGAAGTGATAGAAATAAAAGTTCATGGATTCGTTTATCCCGATGACGTAATTTGAAATAAAGGCGTATAACAAGAAACCTAAAATATTGGCGGACTAGTTTCGGGATAAACAAGACTTCAAAAACCCGTAGAAATATATCGCGCTTACAATTGAGAAGATTTTCGGAAGAAAGGCACATAGAATTATATGCCCATTTTCGGAAAAAAAAATTAAATGCAACCACTATATTGTGTGGTATATTCTCACGCAATTTTGTCAATGTACTCCAACAATAAATGTCAGGAGAGTATTATATTTTGTAATGAATCATTCTTGCACACCAACATAATTTGTTTACGGTTTTTTCTAATAGTTATCTGGTGGATTACATGAAAAATTACGCCACACTATGTGTTGTTGAAATATTATACATAACATTTAAACCTCAACATCTCAAAACACGTTATTTTTGTGTATGTGCCCTTCTTCCATAAATCCTCAAATGACACACTATTTATTTGACATTTCCTGGAAGGTTCTGGGCCAATAAACAAATACGAAGTAACAATTTTAAGACCCAATGATTGAACACAGCATGAGTGTATGTCGGTGCGTACGTATATAAATACATACGTAGTTTCGTATGTGTACATGTGTGTGGAGTATAGTCTAGAGGTCGGTAAACCTGCGTATTTTCCCTGTATCTGCTCAGCACGACTAAAGATAGTGAGTTATCGCAAGACAAGTTGACTCGTAGGTTCCAGTGTGGCGGGGCCGATGTTTTCCTTCGCGAAATGTTTGTTTCAAGTAGACGACACGTGATAATTCTAGAACGCCGATACTGGACTTTTTCGTATGACAACAGAATAACAGTGTCAAATAACTGTCATACAGTCATATGAATACAACGCAACATAATCGAGTGTTTTTTTTTTAAGTTTATTTTGGAAAATGTTCAATCTCTAAATCAATGTTATGTCGGAAATTGCAATACAAATAACAATCTGTTTATGTATTTGATTTGTATTAATTGAATATTTGTAGAGAAATGTACGAAAAGTGCTACAAAAATAATATAGACGAAGTAAGTTAAATGTACTTTGATTATGTAATAACAAAAAGAGCAAACAGTAAACACTGAATCAGAGTTGGTGTAAGGGCAAAAAGCTTGCTTAATAAGTTTAAGGCAACGGTTCGAATCCCGATGTATTATCTTATTTCTTGAAAATTAGAGTAAATATAAGTAATTTGTTCAACATTTACTAATGCCTAGACACAAGGAAATGTGGCGGGTTGAACGACCAGCAGGCTGGACTGCACAGTACTGTACACACTATGTACTCAGATACTTGTATATTGTCTGCTGCTACACTGAGTGGACAGTTGTACATGTGACAAGATAGCAACGTGTTCATGCAGGTTTGTTATTGGTTCACAGTCCTCAAGGAAGAATATAAGCAACACTGACACAATCACGAAAATAAGAAACCAGTACAAGATATTGAATTCTAAACGTATTCTCAAGTGAATTCGCGAAATGTCCGGGTGTTTACTGATGCTCTGAAATCCAGCTTAATTTTTCCATGATTAGGATAACACAAAAATTAAATTCTATATCCCATCAACGGTAGTACAGATACAAGGCTTTGCCCCGTGTTCTTACAAACAAATACCCATATTCTGAGCCAGTGATTTTCGTGATAAGAAATTTGCATCAATTTGTTGCAATGTCACACGTGCGCATCTGCAGCTGCTTCGTGGTCGATGTTAGGATGTTTTAAAATATCTGTGTCTAGGGATTCTAACCGCAAACCACAGACGTGTGGTGTCTCAGTCACATTCGTCTGTATGGCACAGTCAACTGAGCAACGCGTCTGCATAAATTAATGCTATCCAATAACCACAAAGCAGGGCTGCAGATGTGCACGTAAGGCAATTTAAGAGTGCGTGGTATATAAATAGACGCATATACATCAATTGATTCCTACGCATTTTTCGAAGCCAATATAGATAAAATACTCAATGACAATCCTAGATAATGGTATTTGCCAACTTTATGAGTAAATATTTATCCAGAATTACTAATTCTTTACGCGTGATCTCTTGTCCCGCAATTAAATGCACGAGGTTCCGGCGTCAGAGATTGTGCCTCAAAAGTTCGTAACATTGGAAACACTTTTGTTTAAAACGTTGGCTAAAACTATTGTCTAGGATTGCTATTGTTTAATTTTCGCAAATTGGCTTCAAGGAACCTACAGTTATATATTAACTATTTTAGTGTTGCATTATGTACCACGCCCTCTTAAGAAGTTGCTGTAAAAATATTACCTACCAAATATCACTGGCTGTACTTACTGTATAGAGCATTTGTAAAGGAATTAGTTTTGTAAAAGTGTGTGTACAGAAGAAGAGAAATGCAGCGGCTCTTGCAACAGAACCTGGTATACGTGCAGAGATACATGATGTCCCGCCATGTGGGCGGTGACGCACACAGGACATGTCTGGACAGGACAGGAAGTCTTACAAGTGTATCTACTTCCACTTTCCTGCTAGACTACAAACTACGTCTACAACTCTACCTAGCAGTTCCTCGAGTGTTCTCTACAACAACCCTACATTCTCTCTCGTCCCCTTCATTTAGCAAGGCCGGCCTCAGTAGTGCAGTCGATCAGGCGCCGGTCTACAGTGCTAGAGGTCCACGGTTCGAATCCCGGCTGGGCCATGGCTGTTGTCCCTTCACCTCAAACCACCTTAATCGACTCTTAACGGCGAAGTCTACATCTATCCCCCCCTTATTGTAGACATAAATATTGACAAAATTTTGCCCTTAATGAAAATATTTTTATCCCTCATAGTTTCAGCGTAATGACTCGTAAACGTAAAAATTTACATTTTATTGTTTTATGCACGCCACTAAAAACCAACAGACATGCGAAACTGAAAAAAAAAAAAAGTTAAAGTCAATAACAATGTTGCGGGTTAAAACGTTTCCTATAAAAAACAAAAAATAAAATGTTTGTGTATTGAAAAAAATTAAATAACTTTTTAAAAACACAAACAAAAAATATTTGTTTGTTCATTTAGGTGACGTAGCCTACAACACTATTTAAAAAAATTCCAGTTTTGTACGTCAGATTTAGTGGCATACACAGAACCGTAACATGCAAATTTTGACGTTTACGAGCCATTAGTCAAAACTATGAGAGATAAACAAAATTCATAAGAGCAAACTTTTAGTCACAATTTATGTGTACAATAACAAAAAAATTAGGTACAAACATAAAAATAATAGTATGACGTTGAAAACGTATGTAGATCGCGCTCTTAAGACCTAGCTGTTAAAGGCCTGAAAACCCTCACACCTCACTATTTAGCAGGAAACTCAGCTAGATTTCAAACTGAATGAGGAGCTGCAACAACGGTAAAACTTTGGTCTCGCATTCTTGACTATCCCGGTTCGATTTCCGCCTTCCGCCCATCCGATTTTGTTACCATTGTTTCTCTAAATTGAGGGGGGAGGGTGAAAAGTATCCATTTTGAATGGTTACCATTCAGAATATTTTAGATCCTCCATTGCGCAGAAAAAGCCTGAAAGGTTGCCATTCAAGTTTTATTCGCAAAATGTAGACTTTATTATATCCTGAAAAGTATCCACTGTCAGAATGGTAACCATTACGGATATTAGCACAAATATCGATATCTCAAAAAACCTGATAAGTGCCCACAGTATGAATAGTTATCATTCCTATTTTTACCACGCATGCAACACATCCCTAGAAACCTGGAAAGTGTTTTTTGAGATGTCGATATTTGTGCTAAAATCCGTAATGGTTACCATTCAGACTGCGGATACTTTTCAGGATTTAATAAAGTTAACATGTTACGTATAAAACCTTAATGGTAACCTTTCAGGCTTTTCCTTCGCAAGAGAGGATCTAAAATATTCTGAATGGTAACCATTCTGTAGGATACTTTTCAGTCGGCCGCTCGAAATCGCTCCATGTGATTGTTGGGTTGGTTATTTATAAAACGCCGTGGCCGACACCTCTCCTAGTTCCTGTTCTTGTGTGTACAGTCGTGTGTTACTACTATCTGTCATTACCTCGCTCACGAAGATACTTCAAGTTGTCCGCCTACTGGCCGTGTGTTAGTGTGAGTGAGGCACGGCGCCAAGGGCGATGTTGACCGGCTCATCTGGCGCGGTATCGCCTCTACCATAAGTGGTCACCCCGTCTTTTTATTGGCGAACAGTTTTAAGCAAAGTCAATTTCGTGTTTGTTTACACGAGTTCCGTGAGTAGTTTTTCAAATACAACAAGTTGAAAAAACTGTTCTTAGCCATTTTGAAGGCTTCCAAAATTATTTTTATAATTGCCGTGATGTTTCGAAACTACTTTCCCACCATCGTTTGAAGTGTATTTTATGTTCGTTCATTGGCAGAGTGAGCACATATGGAGTAGTTTCTACAAAAAAACCACGTATTTAAGACAAACTGTAACACATTTTAAGACGCTGCGTCACATTTCTTGTTACTAATATTCATGTTCGTTTAATAAGTGAAGGATATAAGCGAATAACCGGCTGTGTTTCCTTATAGAAACATTAAATTTTACTATTTTGAGCGTATTATAGGATGAAATAGTTAGGGCTGGCAATTAATTAGCGTTTATTATTTGGTGAGACATAATTGTTATCTTAAAATTTAAACTAGCCGAATTATTTTATAGTTACACTAAAATTTTTCTAATACAAAGTACGTAATGAAAGGTAAAGTAAAGTAATTGGCTACGTCCCTATTGAAATACTTCCAACTGAATCTTTCCAAGTTTTTAATTAGGAAGGTATTAAGAACAAGTCATAAAAATAAGTGGCACGGCCTGTTAAGGGTGTTCCAGCGCGGTAAAGTCATAATTTTATATTTGTATGAAATATTGTAAGTTTTGTTGACAATACTTGTGAGTGCATTTTACTCTTACGAAACAATTTTAGCTGGCGTAGTTTTCTCATAAAGGTAGGTCAAAGTCAACATTTACGTGTTCTGCTGCCACGCAAATAGTGCAAACCAGTTGACTTACGTACGTGAAATAATTCACCGTGAAATAACATACTATGGGCTACATAATAAAACATTTGGAAAAAAATCCCGTGTACTGTTTTTGTATTTAAAAAAATGCTGAGTTTGCAACTTTTTCTGCACTTTTACGATTTTATTTTTAATTCAAAATATTACGTTGTTTTTTTTAAATGTTTTATTGCATAGTTCATGGAATGTAAGATCACAGTAGATTATTTTATTTAAGTAGGTCAGTTTGTTTTCACTATTTGCATGGCAGCGTAACAAGCAAATGTTGACTTTGACACACCGTTATGAGAAAACTATACAAGCTAAATTTGTTTCGTAAGAGTAAATTGTACTCACGAGTATCGTCTACAAAACTAACAATATTTCATACGAATATACGATTATGATTTTATCGCACTTGAACACCCTTATGTGCGAGGTAGGTTACGCCCTTAAAGCCCAATAAGTAGAGAGGGGAATAATTGGGGCGTGTTCACCTACGTGTAGGCTAGCCTGCAAGAACATGTGTGTATTCAAGCAGACATTATCTGCTCACTGGTTGCTCTATGACGCAGTGATATGAGCCTGTATTTAGTTACTTCTGTACTATTGGCTAAGCCACTTACAACAAGTGTCTAATAAGTCACGGGCCAATCGCGAAAATGGCACGAACTTACAGTTGCTGGAAGTCTAGCTTGAGGCCAAAAGAAGACGCGAATTTTTCAGGTCCCTACCAATGAGAGAGCCGGAAATGTGACGGATTCAAGGACCATCAGGCTGGACTGCACAGTACTGTATACACTCAGATACTTGTATATTGTCTGCTGCTACACCGAGTGGATAGTTGTACATGTGACAAGGTAGGTTTGTTATTGGTTCACAGTCCTCAAGGAAGAATATAAGCAACACTGACACAATCACGAAAGTATAAAACAAGTACAAGAGATTGGAATATAACAAATGTCCGGGTCTCGACCAATGAAAATAACAGATTTCAAACACGCGTATATACAGCTTGGATCCAAGTTAGTTAGTCACTCCCAGAAGTAATCTGGGCAAACGAGAGTAAAACCAGAGGCTTCAGTCTTCTAACGGTTTTCAAATGTCATAAGTTGTGCCACAAGTTCGTAACGGGTTCCCATGCCTTCTGTGTACATCTGCAGCTTTGCTTCATGGTCAGTGATTGGCTGTTATAACAGTCATAGGCTACTGACAAATCACAACGGGCACACGTGCAATAGTTTCTTTTAAAGAACGTATTTACAAACACACTGCAACACTATTTAAATTCGTGATAAGCGGTACCCTTAAGAGGGCGTGGTACATAATTCAACGCTAAAAGCATTAATCTATAACTGTAGGTTTCTTGAAGCCAAATTACGATAGTTAAACAATAGCAATCCTAGACAATAGTTTTAGCCAACGTTTTAAACAAAATTGTTTCCAGTGTTACGAACTGCTGAGGCAAAATCTCTGACGCCGGAACCTCGTGCATTTAACTGCGGCGCAAGAGATCACGCGTAACGAATTAGTAATTCTGGATAAATATTTACTCATAAAGTTGGCAAATACTATTATCTAGGATTTTCATTGAGTATTTTATCCATATTGGCTTCGGAAAAAGGGTAGAAATGAATTGACGTGTTCAGCGTTTATTTATCTACCACGCGCTCTTAAGCTATTGAAACAAGCTGGTGCAAAATCATTTTTTACCATAATCTGCGGCTAGCTTTTTCGCCCACCATTAAGTTTACAGGATAGCCTGAAATAGAATATGTATTACACACGTGTATCGTTCTATATTAGCTTCGCCAAGCATCTATCACTCGCGCACGTTGAAAAAAAAAAAAAAAACACTTGTACGTTACTTTGGATCCAAAGAGCCTACCTTCGATGATAACAGAAAAAATTTCGTTCGCATATTTTTATAATTTTTTATGGGAATTATTTACCAAAAAAAAAATCCGTTTCGAAATGTATGCGTTTCGAACTGTATATTCGTAGACACAAGTGGATATTGCGACGCTGAAAGTTAAAAACACACGATATATTACTGTTGCGAGCTACGTTGGTCAAACAGTGGTGCCACATCCTCTGTTATCGGAATTCCTAGTGGCAAAGTTTTACCTCTCGATTTGAATTAAATTTCCTTCTATTAGTTTTCTGGGAAATAAAGCTCGCAAAAAATATTGTTCTTACGGAACTTTTTTTGCAAGCCAATGTACGAAAATAAAATACACTTCAGATGATGACGGAAAGGTAGTTTCAAACCACCACATCAATTAGAAAATAATGTCGGAAGCCCTCAAAATCGCTAAAAACAGCTTAATCAACCTGTCATATCCTAAAAACTGCTAACGGAATACGTGTGGAGCTACTCCAGAAACATGCAATGGACTTAGCTTAAAACTTGTCACCAATGAGGTCGCCACTGAAAGAGTCAGTCAGGCGAGTGATCTACGATACCACTGCACGATGTTTCAGTGTCTTGTGGTAGAGGCGATACCGCACCAGATGAGCCGGTGAACATCGCCCTTGGCGCCGTGACTCACTCACACAAACACACTGCAGTAGGCGGGCGCCTTAAGAGTGCGTGGTAGATAAATAAACGCTGAATTCATCAAATGATTTCTACGCTTTTTTCGAAGCCAATATGGATAAAATACTCAATGACAATCCTAGATAATGGTGTTTGCCAACTTTATGAGTAAATATTTATCCAGAATTACTAATTCGTTACACGTGATCTCTTGCGCCGCAGTTAAATGCACGAGGTTCCGACGTCAGAGAGTGTGCCTCAGAAGTTCGTAACACTAGAAACTATTTTGTTTAAAACTTTGGCTAAAACTATTGTCTAGGATTGTTATTGTTTAATTTTACCAAATTGGCTTCAAGAAACATACAGTTATGGATTAATGCTTCTAGCTAGGGACCCCTATTTTTTGCGAAAATAATTTTGCCCCGCTTTGTTCCAGTGCCTTACGTGCACATCTACAGTTCTGCTTCATGGTTATTGGCAGAGTGTCTGTGTGAAGAGCCGTATCTCATTTGACTGAGCCAGTTACAATAACGTTCCTGCAATACAACACATCTGTAGTTTGCCGGTACAATTCCAAGGCTCGTGACAGTTAATGTATCCAATCACTGACCAGGAAGCAGAACTGCAGATGTATACGAAAGACACGGAAACAAAATGAGGCAAAATTCTTTTCACGAAAAACAGGGATCCCTACTTCTAGCGTTGGAATATGTACCACGCCCTCTTAAGAACACTCTGCAGCTTTGCTTTGTGGGAATTGCCGATGTGCCTTTGTTCAGAGGCGTCACACATTTACTGGGCCAATGAGAGCAAGGATACTGAGACATTATTGGCCGGTAGGACATCCAATCACTAACTACGAAGCATTACTGCATAATATCATGTAAGGCACTGCAACAAGTTGTTTCCTTTCATTTGTCAAGTCCTCCAACCCGATCAAACTTGGCTGTACTTAGAGTACAATCTTGCAATATTATAAAACAGTGGGTCGTCATTTCTCCGACGATATACAAACAGTAAAAATAACATAATTATATTTTCTCCGCATGGAGGTTTTGACAAACAGCTAAGAATGAAATAAAACTGTACCTGAGTGAATTACATGTCAACGTCACCAAAAATTACTGACATTAGAAACATGAGACTATAGAGAATATACGTTATTTCTTACATACACATCTTCTACGTTAGGATATTTTACTTCGACCTTTAAGGTAGTGTGTTTGTTAGATTTGGCGGGGCTCATGGCATGCCGAACCAAGTCAATTTTTCCTTCCTAAAACGTGACAATATTTTTCTTTTACCATAAATTATATGTATATAAGAAAATAAACACTATCGACAGATGTAATAAAAAGATACTTTATGTCTACTAATACTAAAGCACAGGGTGCATGTCTGAATTAAATATTATTTTTACGGCTATGTAAGAAAATTTGCTAAGGAATCAGACCCTCCAATTCAACACGAACAAAGTCACGGAAAACAGAATAATGAAATGAATCATGTTAAAGTAAGATTAAAAGCATCAACATTTTAGCTATGCTACCTAGGATGCTCTGAAACATAATTAAAACAAAACGGTAAAATTAGTTTATTTGTTAGTTTTGTGGTATCACAATATTTCATATTAAAAATTAAATAAAATTAACTATCGAACATATATCTGAATTAATTTTTATCCCACACTTGGGTAGACGAAGGAAAGTTTTTAATGTCTCTGGTATAAAAACACAGTTAACATTAGTATGCAATGGATAAATACTTCTCTACCGGCTAGTGCAAACACATAGTGTGGTGGTTTGATCAAAACCATTTTAATATTTTAATATGATTATTGTTGTCTCTCATCGCTCTCGCGCTCTCTCTCTCTCTCTCTCTCTCTCTCACCTATATGTGTGGAGTGAGAGAGAGGAGGAGGGGTAGGGGGAAAGAGAGGGAGAGAAATATATATATTGTTGAGAGACGTTCAAAAATTGGCTCTGAAATGAAATAAAACACCGAAAACAAACTGTTAAGTTTTATATTTGTCATTACGGTTTTGTATGTCAAGCATCGTTCTTTACTCATATTGATTTATCTTTACCACACGGAATCTTCGAAATTTTCTTTATCTTCTGTGTTGCTTAAGATACGACTGTTTGCACATTTGAACAGTCATCTGCCCTCTGGTAATAACGAATTGCAACATCATCCCAGAACCTTAGACTATAGCTATGTGTATTTCTTGGAAATCAATACTACGTAGTTCCCTTTCCAGGAGCCGCGTATTATATAATATATTAATGGTAAAGTGATTATTGTAACAAAATACTGTTGCAATCAGCACTATGCATTTCTGAATCAACCAAAATATCAACACAAAATATAATTATATATAAAGAAATACAATTAGGCGAACTCTTGTGGAGATGGTACACCTAATTCCTTCTCAATGATTTTATTTACCAACTAAATGTTTGACTAGAGCCAAATAAATATGTACGTGAGATACCAAGATATTTTCTTTATTGTATATAACATTATACGTAAAACCTGTGATTATATTGAGGCTACAAAATAAGTTAAGTGGTCACAGTACTTATGCCTTACAGTATATTTTACTGGCGCAAATGTAAGTTAATAATTTCATTTTGGAAATATAAAAATATACATTTTTGTTGATCCAATCAAACCTTAATATTTGTGCAACCTGTGGTTTAAAATTGCACCACGAGACACCTGTGATAATTTCGTAATAGTCATATTAATAAGTATAGTTAACGATGCTCCTTTCTTGTAGAAACAATACAGATTTAATAATTCCAACATACGAAAGACTTAAAATATGGAAATAATTCATCTGCACAAATGTCATGCATTCGACAAGCCATACTAGAACACGTGTTCGATAATCTGTACATTTCATTAATGAACGAATATTTATGTACATCGAAACAAATATTTAGCCGTACCAACCTAATATTACACCTTTAGAAAACATGCTATGAACAGCAAAGTAATTTGGTATCAACAGCAAAAACATTTTATAAGAACTATACAAACAACTTACTAAATAGTATCAGGCATAATTTGTTCGACACAGCTAAACCCTTCATTTACTCTCGACCAATAGGTGAGGTTTTATAAGTTTAACAGTTATGACCGTAGCTCCGAACCGGACAGACCAATTCCAATGTTTTTTTTTTAATTGAAAGGTAATTTCATCACGATTTTTCTTAGCAGTAATTGAAGAAAATATGTCAGGCTGTTTAAAAGTACTGAGCTTTTTACCCTATTAGTGTGAGAATTCCATTGATGTTAACTGGATAGTTATTATAATCTTATACTTTCTACTCTGTGGAGTATCTGAATTATTAAATTTTAACAGAGTTTTACGTGTGAAAAGATGCATTATTATTAAATATCGTACGACAACAAAATAGAACAATCATTAAAAACGTGGGACAGGTTGTAATAACATTGTCGCCTATATCTGTAAGTGTGTCCGTCTGTAATTTCGTAGCTGCCAAACGGATGTGCGAAATGCAATGCTTTTTTATATGCCAGTAAATACTCAAATAGTTTTTAAACTGTACATAAATAAACATTATTTTAATTTACTTGACATTTACAATAATTATATGGTTATTAAAGTCGAAGACGCTACAAAAACATTTACAATAAAAAAAGACACGAAACGATGTCTTAAAAGGAAATGAAACTACTAATTCCTCATTCGTGTAGATTCTTAAATGGGTCTGGCAACAGTTAAGTAAACCAAATAAGTAGTAAAAATTAGATAAAATCAGGCTAACTTTCCTCTCAAGACAGAAAGTGCTATGGTCTTAGCAAATAATGCAAGTAAAGACATTTTTGTTAGTTGACTTATTAGTCAAAACAGTTTAATTTATAGCCTCGAAAAAATTACCTGTCATGGACAAATACATATCTTAGACAAAACTACCAAACAGATTGCTTTAGTTTAAGGTTAGAAAAAAATTACTATCACAAAATATTATAAACAGGAGAGCACGGCCTTAATTATTGGACAGGAGCATTCTAATGGCAGGTCACGGCACTGTCAGCCAACCAGAGAAGTCGTACGAGACTATCACTGTGTGGAGTCCACACTGCTGGCTGGAAATAACACGAATGTTGCACTTACTATACGTATATATATAGTTCGAGGTGTGTACTATATATTCGTGTGGATAGATTCAGCAGCATCGCGTGAAACATAAAAAAGACCACGTGTGTCACGTTATAGTTTGTAACTGATCCATAGAACTGTACCAATGACACATGCCTGTCCATAAAGCAGGTTGTTTGAGGACAGTACATAGAAATGAATGAACTGTCTGCCAGGAACCTGTCTTCAAGCCACTCTGAACATAGCCAAGTTCAGCTACGTCAATGGTTAATACAGGCGAAAAGCCACACAACGGCGCAACACGTTACAAGAGGGACATGATCAAAACAATGAAGAAGCCTCCTGCAACTGGGCGAAAGTCATCTTAGTAAGTGTTTTAACATGGAAAGAAAGGTTTTGTCGTAATGCCACTGTTTTCTATCCTGGTAAGTACATTACAAGGTTTATCTAGTAATATCTGGCTACCTTGTGACGGTCCTATTTTATTGATACTTTTATATATATAAATTAATGTAGTTTAGGTTAATTATGATGATTAATTGTAATGAAGGGGCCTTTATTGTCATATGTAACATATTGTCATCCATTTTAACTTCAGTATTGATTGTGAGGGGTCTGTGGGATCCTATGATAGGCCAGTATAAAACACTATAAAATATGACTATTACTAATATTATCACAGAGGTATCGTGTCCGGTATCGTTTTAACCTGTGGAATGTCACATACTCGAATATGCTAATAACATTAAGATAATTTTATGTATAATGATTATAGTATTTTAAGAGTGATAATTGCCCGCCGGTCTGGCGACAATAGAGCAGATGATGCGTGAGCCTTACCACATGCTGTGCGAGAAGGGGGGCGCCCTACCTCCCCCTGTCTCCTTGCCATACAGTCCCCTCTCTTTCTCTCTCGCCTACACATTTCTTCTCCTTTTTCTCTCCCCAACAAACCCCGTGTAACGTACGTAATTTGAACTAGAATTATATTAATTAAAGATAGCAAGTAGTAATTAGGCTAAGTGTTTTATTTGTAATTGCTGTGAGAATGTGCTCATGTTTGATTTGATTTTAAATAAATACGGAGGCTTCCACAAGGGACGCACGGAATGTTCGGGCCAGGGCTTCGCTCTGATTGGTCGGGGGAACCTACCCGCCCCCATGAGTCCGGTGGGGCGGGAAGGGGACGCCGCCCAGGAGAGCAAAGTTGCGAGACGCGGGGCACTAAGAGACGTAATGAAGTCTTAAGACGAGCCGGGTGTGTGTGGG
>PNEQ01057521.1:14858-37569 GCA_003012365.1 Medauroidea extradentata
GGTTTGTAAGGACGGTGGACAGCGAGCTCGGGGTCACCGGTGGGTGGACTTTTCGGGTGATCGCGGCCGGTACCTGCAACATAATTAACGTCGTGACCGATCAAAAGCCGCCGGAGGAAGCGCCTATTATTTTCGTCGAAATAAACTTTAAGTATCTACCTCTCGTGACGCAACCCGCAGTGCGTGAGTCCCTTAGGCCAATTTAAAAAGAAACTTCTTTGTTATTTTATTTCAATTAAAGCTAGCCGGGCATACTACAACATTACTTAATACGAACCCAATCATCCAGCATTAATTACGTAAGAGACAGAGCAACGTCACCTCTTATTAATACCGAACGCGGGTCTCGAGCGAGCAACCAACAACAGAAACGTCGCAACCTATAGGCTGATTGTAACTAAGTATACGCACTGTTGACACTGAAAGCGCGACAGACTATTCTGGTAGATAATGTAATGTTAGTATCTACAAACACAGAGATAAACGTTATCATTTCCGCACAGCCAATAGCAACGCTGCAACGTTGACAAGATGCAACTCCGGAAACAAAGAAAGAAAATTAACAACAGCCGGGAAACCCCGTATCATTGCATGAAACATAGTAGCGAATATACTATAATATTACAATGTATCGCCGTAACATAGCACCGACTGTACGTTGGTTATGAATGAAAGCTGCCACTAGCGTCAACTAAAGTGATAGATTTGAAAAGAAAACAGAGGCATTAAAAATATTAAAGGAATGAAATTTAATTACAAAATGCAACGAAAAGTTAATGAATGTGCATCTGGGTAATGGTATAACATCGTAAACATGCAGACGACTTACTTTGGATTTTTACCTCAGCGCACGCATTCACTCATGTCTACTCCCTTACATAAACACACATGGCCCCCTACGAAAGTATTTTGAATACCAAGATAAAGAAAACGATATGCTTCAAACTTGTACAAATACACTTCAAGTCTCTGCCGCAAGTTCGGTCCATGTTCTCACTGGAGATCATATATGCGGTTACGCAATTTGTTTTTTGTAAGCTTCCAACGGGAACACCTCGAGTGTCAGTTATTGACAGATTGACCTGCTGCCTGGCGTCTCATTGTCGAAGCTGGGGAATGTTTTTGTTTTGATGTTGTGCGTTATGAAAGTATATCAGTTAAAAAGCAGAACATTCTCGTAGGCTTAATTTGCGAACGCTAGACAAAGTAAATTCTGGTAGCCCTAGTTTGCGAATGATAAACGAAGAATTTGAAAGAAATTTAGAAACAGTATTTTAAGGATAACACATAAAAAAACTATAAGTTATCTACTTTTCTGCTCATTGCAGTATGAAGACGATTTGGTGTTTTGTATTTGGTAAATTGATAATTTGTAATATTAGATAATTGACAAAACTCAAAAGACAAAATACTAACATACGTCACAGATAATCGGTTACGAAAGTACGCGAATATATTGATATATTTTACGTTTAGTGCAGTAGAACACAAATAGGAAGTATTGCGATTGAGAGGCATAGAGAAACTAGTGGACCCTATCCCGTATAGGTACTGTAGCTAATTATGAGAAAAAATAGGTACCTTACGCGGGAAAAAATGTACATTGATGCACAGATGTTTCCAGTTTACTATCAATGTTACTATTACCTCTTCTATAGTCGAAGGGAGATAACAGGCGATGTCTAAATACCACATAATCTCATTTTAAGTTTGCATGCGATAGCTTCCTTTGACATTAGACACTTCCATTGTTAAGTTTTTATGTACAAAAAATTATTAGCAAACTGTAGACAGTCTATTTTATGAGCAAATGGCATACCGAGATCAGATTGACAACACGAAAAAAATAACTAATTTAGTAGAGTACGCGACCATTTTCAAATAACACCGGCACAATGCAAGCACGTAAGGAATGTTGGCTAAACAATTCTGACGTCATATTCTATAACGTATGTTTGCACTAAAGGCCCTCTCACACTGTCAAATTTTTGCCACCTGTATTTTACAATAAAGTTGGTAGACAAATATTTGACGAAGCGCAAGTCATTAAATTTTTCCGTCAAATAAAATTGGCCAGTTTATCAATTATGTTTGAAGCCATGCTGTCAAATTTGGTTGGAGCTCGTAACCCATGTGTTTGGTTAGAATAAATGCAAAAGTTTGGTACATCAACTTAAGAGCATTCAGTATGTAGATGATGCAAAATATATTGATTAGCAGAAAAATATAACGAAAGAAAAATAAGAGTAATTTTTCTGTAATATTTCGAATAATGATTAGAGACACTGGAAAATCGCGGTAGGCTTCAACGTTATGTATATAACACTGAATGTTTCACATCAACATTGGCTATCGTTTATTTGTAGCATTTTTTATCTCTACAACATGCCCAGTTAGAACTGTTCAGCTTGACAAAGAGCATTTGTGATTTGTCCCAAAACTGTTCACACGTGTCACGGTTAATATAATACAGTTTATTGGAGACTATCTTAAACATTTTTGCGATTTTCCAGTGTCTCTAATAATGATATGTATTTTAATCACAATTAACGGACTCAGTAGGATTTTTTAAAAGTAAACAGCGCTTACAACCCGTCGATTAGTTTAAATGATTATGCAGTGGATGCTTTGCCTTTAAAACTACAGTAATATTTTCGATCCAACTCAACATGGTGAGTGATTGAAGGTTATATTTCAGTTTACGTACAGTAAGGGCATGATTATATGATTGGCTGAGCCATCCAACATCCAAAACATTTTTGTACCCACCCAGTTCGCAAATATTGAACGAAAATATAGAGGTAATATATAGTAGAGGGAATATATATTATGTCATATGGTGTCACCAAGATCTCGGTTCAAAACCTTATAGTAAGTATGTAGCTAAGATTTACATTTTACTAAAAACAGCGGTGTTAAGGAAAACAGTAATGTGGCAAACATTGTTTACATTTGTCGTTCTGAAGTTTCTACACAATTGTACTATGCGATAATATAGTAGCATGCTCTCCTTAGTTCATATATTCATAAGGGACCAAAATAACCTAACATAGTTGTGATTACTAAGCAATTATTATCTTGCCTCTCAATGTTACTGCAAATCTCCCGCGCATATTTCATTAAAGTCGCGTGACACATGTTGAACACACATTTTCTTACGCAGCTGTACAGAGGATACTCCCTCTACCCTATATTTACTCTAAGGACGAAAACGATAGTCCTCAAACTTCTTCCGACGAATAAAGCAGCGATAGTGATGTTTTTATGGCGTAACTAACACCCAACATTATTTGGCCAACTTTATTTGAAGCTACTGGAAGGAAACATTTGACAGAGTGACAGGGGATTAAAAGTTGCAAGGTTGAAACGAACTGAGGAAAACAATAATATTCGCAACCCAAAGAGTCACGACTAGGTAGAAGGTATAACGTACCCGACAAGTGACGGCAGAGCGGCCAGCCTGGAGACGACAGCGAGGCTCCTAACCACGTGACTGGGACGCAGTGCTAGGAACACACGCCCAGCAGGTTGTCCTCACGAGAGGCGACCCCCAGACACCTAGTGGCACTCCACATGAGGGCTATGACGCCGCGCGCCGTCTTCTGTGACGTTCTCTTCTGCCAGGAAGTATACTACAGCACCTTGGCCGCGACACTGACGAGACACTACTGTAGGCAGTCACGGCGGGCGGCTGTCTGGGGGCCAGATAGGGTTCACAGGAAGTGGCGACCCCAAGTTTGATAGCGGTCACCCAGCCAGCGCGGCTACATCATCTCCCTTCCCCTCACCCCTTCCACGTCTCTATACCCTCCTCTCTTGTCTCTGCCGCCCTCACACCTGCTGGGGCCATATACTCAACACAATACAGACATGAAATGCCGTTTGACAGTAGTGGGGGTGAAGGGGGGGGGAAGATGGGACACTGTCCTTCATATAGAACAGAGGGGAGGGATAGGATAAGCATTTGTACCCACCCTTAGTTTTAATATTTTAAAATATTACAATTTATGCGAGCTGTATATTCTATATTTTAGACTCCAAACCAACTAAGCAGCGCCAATTTGAACACAAAAATCCTAATCTTCCCGGGGGAAGGATCCCCCCTCCCCCAGTATAAGTCGTAGGAAAAACTCGAAAATAAGTTTCTATCGACGATCCTGTCCCCCACTCTCAGTTTTTTTATAAGAATATGGTCCGCCTTATTGGCTGCCCGAGGTTGTTGATACCAGCCCCGTGTATGTTTACCTCCAGATGGTTTCCTATTGGCCTGGTTGCTGGCTAGCAGGGCTGCCACCTTAATCTGATTGGCGGTAAGTTTTTCAGCCATGTTGCTGGCCAGCGAAGCCATTTTGCCGGCGTGAGCAATTGAGTTTGCCGTCCTACCGGATGTTTCACTTCTGTATTCCTACATATTCTGTGCTGGGGGCGGGGGGGGGGGGTTGTACGCACTTAAGTGCCAACATAAGCCCTGGCAAGCACTTCACCTAGCCTTTAGGCGCAAGTCATTAACTGCAGCGCAGTCTTCTTCTTGCAGATAGCTCGGGCCAACGTATCAATACAGATTCTTTTGTACCAACTTAACCTCATAGCGTCCGCACCTTGTATTAACTTACGGCTTAGCTGTTTACAGTTGACCAATCACAGACGATGATGATGGCCGCAGTAGCGGAATGATCAGACCATTCGTCTCCCACTTAGGCGATCCGGATTCGTATCCCGTCGGCGCCGCTCCCCGGAATCTCGAATGTGGGAATCGTGCCTGGCGATGCCGTTGGTCGGCGGGTTTTCTCGTGGATCTCCCGTTTTCCCCGCCCCTTTATTCCGACGCTGCTCCATACTCACCTCATGTCACCCCTCACCAGCGCTGAAGACCTCGATGTTGAGTGCTGACCAAAATCTCTCACTCATCAGACGACGTTCATCGGCACCGCGCCAGAGTTATCATTCGTCCAGTCAAATAGGAACATGTCAATCACGTACGACTAAGTTCAGACATAAACAAGTTATGTACATAGAAACCATAGCAGCAGTCACCTTTCCCCGCGATAAATCACTGTATTTACAAACATATATGACATTCAATGGCAACACTATCATATTATGCCTTAATGTTAATTATAATTACATAGCTGCACGATTTTATGTCGAAAAATTTTTTCCCACCAATTGGTTTCAATTACGTATGTGCAGCTCTGCTTCAAGGTCAGTGATTGGCTGTTTTAATTAACTCTCAATTGTTTTGAGGTTATACTGGCAAGTATCAGACGTATGGTGCCATAATTGTATTATTCTGATTGGTTCAGTCAAATGTGTGACGCCTCTGAACAAAGACACGCTGCCAATAACCATGAAGCACAGCTACATATGTTCAGGTGAGACACTGAAAGAAAACGGTAGATACAAAAATATTTTCGGGACAAAGTCGTGGCTCTAATTATAATGAAGTGATGTGCATCCCTGCAACAAAAGTGTCATACCCAATAAAGTCCGCAAAATCATTTACTTTTGACCCCGATAAAATCTATTTGAAATACGCGTTGTTATAACCGGGATGAGTACACACGTGTGTAAAGTTCTTTGAATGCCACGTCCGCTCTCTGAGTAGTTTTCTAATAAACTTGTGTCTGGCAAATGTCTGCACACTGCACGGCGACTATATAACACGATCTACGACCCTGTGCCAGCGTCTAGACTGTCATTTGTCTCCTCGTGCTGCGCTAAGGTTAATTCTACTCCAGGTTGGAAAGTAAACGCGTTTTCTTATGGGAGAATTTGGCACAGGGAAATATTCTGCCGCTAGTTTCGCTGCTGTCACTAAGGGACCAGAAAAATACGAAACTGTAGTAAAATTACATTTTAATAGGCTTGGAAATGATAGAAGTAATTTAATTTTAATTTTAAAAATTTGTTTTTTAAATTATCAACTCAAAGTAACTTAAAATTCAGGATAGCTTTCTGATTGGTCAGTTTGCATCCATTACCGATACCAGAGCTCAAGCGGCAGAAATTTTCCCTGTGCCAAACTTTTAACATAGATATTTTTAACCTGTCGTAGAATTAACCTCAGTTTGAGATTCAACTACAGCGTCCATACTTTCACAGTTTTCTTCCTAGAAACTTGTATGTAAAAACACTACTCTGAGCAAACTTTCCTTCTTTCATTTCCTTCAGGAAAACACGTCATTACAGCTACCTACATCACAAATATAATTTCTATAAAATGAAGCGTTTTTGTGGACAAACGACATTGCGAGCGAATGTTGTACGGGAAAACAGTATTAGGTGTTGCCAACAAACACATAACATACATATAACTTTGGAAAGCAACATATCATATCAACACAAACGGATAAGTTTATAATACTGTAACAACTTTGCTGTCCCAGGCGCAGCGAGGTTCGTATGGGATAATTAAGTAATTAAATTAAAGGTTTTATTTTAATTACAATCTCTATAAACACTCTACATTAAGTAGCCTATACAACATTCTTTTCAAATAAACACTTACAGATATTAAATACACGTAATCTCCCTAAAATCCTAATTTTGCTACTCTGGTGTACCTATAATTAGAGCCACGATTTTTGGTGAAAAGATTTATGCAACACTTTGTTTCAATGCCTTATGTGATGTGCACATACACAGCCTTGCTTCGTGGTTACTGGCAGAATGTATTATTGCACAGACGTGGCTCATTTGACTGAGCCAACAGGAACAAGGTTACTGCGACTCTATATGTTTGTGATTTGCGGGTAGAACACTAGACGCTGAGAGTTAAAAAACAGCCAATCACGGACCATGAAGCACAGTTACATAAATGTGCACATAAGGGATTGAAACAAATTGTTGCAGAATTGTTTTCAGCAAAAATCATGGGCTCTATGTATAATTAATAACGTCTCTCTCAAATCAGTCCTCCAACCACGTAAGTTTCTATCTAGAAATGTCTCACAATGCACAGTTAGAGTTCAACCTGTTCGCCCACTCTCATTCTTACTCACAGCACTGGAAGAGTGTCACTATAGTCCACACTTCTGTAACCTCTCCTCGATATGCTGGTCCCGCCTCGTCCCTCGCTGCCAGGTCAGTCGCGAACACTCACCAGCTGAACGCCGCAATTACTCCGTCAATGCGCGCAGTGGGCTGGCACTTATAGTCTCCCGCGACGCCGCCCAGAATATTCTCAGAGCTCGCCGACCATGCTGGTTGCAGTGTAAGCTGAACGTTCTAGGTGTTACGGTTAACATTCAGTTACGTCCGAGCTGAATACTTGTCCCGGATGAGTGATAGACTGATAGGTGCCGGCCGGCGACGTCAACCAGGTCTGAGTGGCCCGCGTCGCTGTGGCAGGACGAGGGGGGAAGGAGAGGGGCGTAGTCCTCCGTCTCGTCACGGGATTGGAGATAGCGAGCAGGAGAGGGGAATGTGACGTGGCTCTTCATGTCAGGAACGCTGGCTCGTTACGCTACTAACCCCCTGCGGAAATCGTTCAAACATCAAATATAATTCTTGCAATTGATTTGTAGAAATTTGAACTTAGTAATTGAGACGAACTTAAATTGCTTCTCCTGGCACTTCCAATAGTTTGAATAGTTCGATTATCAATAAAGATATGCCTACATAACAGATAAATACTTAGATGGCATATAGACGTGCCACGGTAAAGCGAGCACTTTGCAAAGCACTCCCAACATGCATCAGATATTATACGTGACACGTCTCTTGGACACTGCCTGTCTAACTACCGTGGCGTGAACAAGGATAGTGAATTACATGTTAAATGGGGCTGCAGCGGGACCACTTGCCTCGCACCAAGGCGACCCGGGTTCGAGCCCCGGCGGGTTCGGGTCACGGATTTTCGCATGTGGGAATCGTGCGGGCGATGTCGCTGACTGGCGGGTTTTCTTGGGGATCTTCCGTTTCCCCCATCCTCCTCATTCCGGAGCTTCTCCATCGCGGGACCTTATTTAATGTCCTCCTTCAGGATATGCATATTATCTACGGGTTCGCACTCATGTCTGCATTCTGTGCGCAATACCCTCTCTCTCTCTGGTATCTTCCTATCACGATATTTATTATTGTTTTGACATATTGAACTAAATTTGGTGCGCTCAGTCAATAATTTTAATGATAACCCTTTCGGGCAGAAATCATTTTCTGGATTGAGAGCAGGAGAATATTGTTACAGGAATAAAAACACAAGAAAAAATTGTGAGAATAAGTTTTATAGTTTTTTATCATGAATACTTATCTGTTCACAATTTTCAAAATATTAAAAAACGACGTAAAGATCCTGTATAAACGTGTGCTTCGCCGAGACGAACAAAAATGTGACAAATATTATGAGCCAATAACATTTTACTGAATAATTTATTCAGTCGTAGTATCTGTTAAGAAAATTTACATACGATATTTTAGTTTGATAATTTTCTTTAACGCTATTCCAGTTTGTATTTTGGAAGTTGAAGGCCCCAGTGGGGACGTCTGAGGCTATTAGGCGAGGTTAAAGTTAGTTCTACTTCAAGTTAGAAAGAAAACATGTTTTCTTATGGAAGAGTTCGACACAGGGATAACTTCTGCCGCTAGTTTCGCTGCTATCGCTTAACAAGAAATATACGAAACTGTAGTAAAAGTAAATTTAAATAGGCTCGGAAATTACAGAAATCATTCGACTTAGTTTTAAAGTGAAAAGAAACAAATTTCGGGTTTTAAATTATCAACATAATGTAACTTAAACTTGAGGAAAGCCCTGTGATTGGTCAGTTTGCACGCATTACCGACACCAGCGCTCAAGCGGCAGAAATTGTCCCTGTGTGAAACTTTGAACATTGACCTTCCCAACCGGATGATAATTAATCTTAGCGAGGGCGAGTTTGCAGTGGCGCCATTGTCTTCCGCTGGAATGAGGATGAAGGAACAAACACAGCACAGCATTGAGTTTCTCCTCTCCGCCGGGAATCAAACCTGGCTTGACACCGTCATATTCCTTGCAATTATGAACATTTCATATAGTATGTATAGGGCTGTGAACTTTTCGCGAATATGATTTTGCCCCAATTTGTTTCAGTGCATTACGTGTGCATCTGCAACTCTGTTTCATGGTTATTGGCAGCGTATCTATGAGAAGTGACATCTCATATTAGACTACGCCAATCAGAACAAGGTTACTGCAACATCATGCGTCTGTGATTTGTTGGAAGAACCTCAAGTCACGTGAGTTAAAACATACAAACACCGACTATAAAGCATAACTAGGGAAGGTGATTTATCGAGAGAATGTTTTCTGCCAGCGTATTCTGCAAATCAGTGTATCGTCCTGCGCCATGTATTGTTGGTCGACGGTTATGTGGCTCAGTCTAGTTGTTTACACACGAATCACAGACGTCCAGTAGTAGTGCACCAGAGTTATCATTGGCCCAGTCAAATAGGGACTCGCCAGTAACGAAATAATAGCGTCAGGAATGAATACATTACATTGAAGCCTAGCAAACAGTCAACTTTTCCCGCGATAAATCACCTTCTCTAAACATAACTGAAGATGTGCACGTAAGGCACTGAAAGAAACTGGGGCAAAATTCTTTTTGCGAAAATTTAACGGTCCCCGTTCTTAAACTCGGAGTGGGTAAACTTGACTCTCGTTGAGAGTGAAAAGAATCACACGTACGGACGAAATCGGCCCTGGCTCAATGAAACAAGAAACAGTGACAGCACGTGTCCTGGTATATCTAACTCGCCCAAACCATCGTCCACTGGAATCTGTGAGCGTATCGTAGGACTGACTGCTGGAATCTCCAGCCTGCGCCTATATGTACAGAACACGGTGAGTGAGAGAGATATTGGTCAGCGTATCAAGCTCTTTAGCGCCGGTGAGGGGTGACATGATGTGAGTATGGAGCAGCGCCGGAATGAACGGGAGGGAGAAACGGGATATCCCCGAGAACATCCGCCGACCAACAGCATCGTCCGGCACGATTCCCACACGCGAACATCCGGGGACCGACCCCACCGGGAGTCGAACCCGCATCTCCTATGTGGGAGGCGAATGGTCTGGCCATTCCGCCACTGCGGTGCCTTGAGAACAAGGTAGTTGCAAACATGTTAAGAGTGTACATATTCTTGACAGACCTTCACTGCACGGTAGACATGGCGGAAAACCGCTACAATCTAATCTTCCAGTGTATTTGTCAACTGAACGTAGCGTCCTGAGTGTGGCTGGACGGCGGTTGTGTGGCTGGGTTCTAGATGTTTACACAGACGTACAGTCATAGCAAAAATAATTGAAGACATCGGGAGTAAATAATTATGACCCACATTGCGTCACGCGTACTCTTATTTATGCGAAACCGTTTAACTCATTCATATTATGTTCATCTACGAAAAGAGAACATACACTTGAAACTATGCTTCTATGTTTTCAAAAATTCAGCACGCTTGTTAGAAACATGATTTTCGGGCCTGTCAAATTTCAAAAATTCAGCACGCTTGTTAGAAACATGATTTTCGGGCCTGTCAAAATGTCTAAAAATGTTTTTTTTTTTTTCCTGTTGTAACTCCAAAAATATTACCTGATTTCGTAAAGTGCAAAGCGAGAGGCATGCGTTGGTCTTTACGTCATACTAACAGAAAATATAATGTTGTGGTCACCGCTTAAAGTCGTGTAGGAAAAAGACTAGATGGAAAACCTTGCACGCCAGTTTGGCGGTGCGAATACAGACGATATGCTTCTCGTCAAGCCTGGGACACTGGCGAATGTGTTCAAGTGTGATAAAATCGTAATTTTATATTTTTATGAAATAGTGTTAGTTTTGTAGACGATTCTTGTGTGTACAGTTTCCACTGACTAAAGAATTTTAGCCCTCATAGTTTTCTCATAACGATGCGTCAAAGTCAAAATCGCAAGTTCTTGTGCCATGCAAATAGTAAAAAAAAAAAAAAAAAAAAAAAAAAAAAAAAAAAAAAAAAAAAAAAAAAAAAAAAAAAAAAAAAAAAAAAAAAAAAGGCTTACGTAAGTGAAAAAATTCACGGTGAAATAATATGCCATGGGTACGTAATAAAACATTTTCCCATGAAGTATTTCACGGCGAATTATTTCAATTAAGTAGATCAATTATTTTTAGCTGTTTGCATGGCAGTGTAACAAGCAAATTTTGACTCTGACGCACCGTTATGAGAAACTATGAGAGCCAAGCTTGTTTTGCAAGAGGAAACTGCATCCACAAGTACCGTGTACGAAACTAACACTATTTCATAAAAGTACAAAATTATGATCGCACTTGAACCCGCTTACGCAAGACAGCCACGACGATTCTGATAGCGTTGACAATGCTCGGACCTGCTGTCGGCTCGTCGTGGTATGGCCGTCGGCAGTACCAACAAGTAGAAGCCATCGTATTTTACTGAACGTATTATTTCTGTCAGCTGTTCCATGAAAGAACGAATGAAGTTGTAAAAAAATTGTCGTGAAATAAAAGGCAACACAAACATATTGCTTAAGGTTCTCCGCTGAAATGAAAGTACTGTTAGAAAAAAACCGTCATTTATTATCTATTCACAAACAACCTAGTTGCTTTGTTTGTAAACAAGCAATGAGTATATGGCGCGAAAGTTAACTGAAGCCAAGGTACATTCGGTGTAGTTTATCTGTTTCGAAGTGTTATTGTAAATAAAACATTTATATACAAGTGAAATATACCAAGTTTTTTTCAGTTGGAAGTTAATTTTGTTTTGTAATGTTTCACTTCCTTTCCGTGCAAGGCCCGACACGGCGAAAATTAAAAATAGAATGTACTTTCGTCGGGCTGTCGGGCCAGTAATTTTGTCGGACTGATGTTTGCTTTTCATTGGTTGCTGCTCAGATTTTGATGTGTCGTGGCTGTTGCGTCGGGTTCGTCGATTCATTGTGAATCCACCGTTAGACAGCCGATGTACAACAAAGTTCTCTCCGTAAATAAAAATGGTAAATTTATGTAACGCTTTTGTCCAGAGTTGATATTCTTGACTACTAGGGGCCGCTGGTTTTTCGCGAAAAGAATTTAGCCTCACTTTGTTTCGGTGACTTACGAGCACATCTGCAGTTTTGCTTCGTGGTCTGTCATTGGATGTGTTAACTCTCATGAGCCTTGATATTCTACCGGCAAATCACAGACGTGTGGTGTTGCAGGAACGTTATTGTAATTGGCTCAGTCAAATTAGATACGGCTTCTTACATAGACACGTTGCGAATAACCATGAAGCAAAACTGCACTGAAACAATCTGGGGCAAAATTCTTTTCGCGGAAAACAAGGGACCCTATATATTACATCTTGACTGAAAACTACAGGAATAATGGTTATCATTATTTACTCCAGAGATCTTCAATTATCATTGGCCCAGTCAAATAGGGACTTACCAATATAACCAAAGAAAGACGTCGACAAATGAACAAGTAACACTGAAGCCTAGCAAACATAAAACTGAACCGAGGGTATCCTCCGACCAACACACCCAGTCAACCCGGGTAAAATGTATATTCCAGTCGACGAGGGGTTCAACGAATAAGCTTCAACAGTACACAAACTAAACCATCCAGAGAGATTCAGGTAAACGACTTAAGTGAAGTGAAGATATATTGGTCAGCACTTAACATCGAGGTCTTAAGCGCAGGTGAGGGGTGACATGACGTGAGTATGGAGCATCGCCGGAATGAAGGGCGGGGGAAACGGAAGATCCCCGAGAAAACCCGCCGACCAGCGGCATCGTCCGACACGATTCTCACATGCGAAAACCCGGGGACCGACCCTGGCGGGAACTGAACCCGGGTCGTCTTGGTGGGAGGGGAGAGGTCTGATCCCTCGGCCACCGCGGCACCGTGTAAATAGCGTTGCAGCGTGTTACCAGAACTATTTTTTCTAAAAAACTTATCAACGTGTTTCTAATGTACGCATTTACGAAAACAACAAACACTTCAAACGATATCGAAAGGTAGTTTCATAACTTCACGTTAGTTAGAAAGACCATTTTGGAGCCCGTCAAAATGGCAACAAAAAAGACGGATTTTCAATATATTATATATAAACTACTACTTACGAGATTCTTGCGAAACTACGATAGAAAGGCGTATTAGACTGTACATAAATGTTTCCACCAATACAAAGATGGGGTGACCATTGAAAGTGTCAGTCAGGCGAGTATTCTACGATACAGCTACGTTGTAGCAGACGTACATCAGCCAATCATATATGTTGCAAGAAAGTACAATGTTTTCAAGGCTATGTTTGCACAAAACATGTTCGCGTTATACCATAATCTCTAATAATAGTTTTTTAACATATTTAATTGTCAAAGACAAAATTTACAATTTACGGCTTTAAGAACAACTGACACAACTGAAATATTGAAATATTTCAGTTGTGTCAGTTGTTCTTAAAGCCGTAAATTGTAAATTTTGTCTTTGACAATTAAATATGTTAAAAAACTATTATTAGAGATTATGGTATAACGCGTTTTTTAACATATTTAATTGTCAAAGACAAAATTTACAATTTGCGGCTTTAAGAACAACTGACACAACTGAAATATTGAAATATTTCAGTTGTGTCAGTTGTTCTTAAAGCCGTAAATTGTAAATTTTGTCTTTGACAATTAAATATGTTAAAAAACTATTATTAGAGATTATGGTATAACGCGAACATGTTTTGTGCAAACATAGCCTTGAAAACATTGTACTTTCTTGCAACATATATGATTGGCTGATGTACGTCTGCTACAACGTAGCTGTCTGCAGACCAATAACAAGCATCAAATATTACAACAGCGGGATTATTATTGGCTCAGTCAAATAGGGTAACAGCTCCAATATATAAGCGAACACCAGTCATCTTTTGGTAAACTGAACGTACGTTGAAATCCAACAGTCAAGTTATCACGGGAAAATTTAGTGAAGTTATGACTAAAAAAGAAAAAGTATATCATGTACAGATATAACAATACGAACTTAATGATGAATAACTGCTGCGTCCAATGCCCTTGATAAGCGACACCTCGGCGTGGAGAAGACATCGTCACTGTGACAATACAGCCCCGGGGCATCACAGGCCGGGCGACGCGGACACAAGTTGCAGTCAAACAGGAAAATAGCTTGGTTTTCCCTGCCGTTACACCCACTTCCTTCCTGCTAGTCGCTGTGTCGCTGTCTACTGTATATAGGCCGTTCGCGATAAAGTGAGCAACGCGTTTTGCAGTCATCTTTACTATTTTTAATATGAAATCTTCCATGTAATAAAAACCAGCGTGAACGTTTCAATACTCTCAAAAATTAACGTCTATTGACCCAATAAAACATATTTTTAGTTAATTACAAGTTCTGATGAGTGCTTAGTTTACAGTGAACAGCCTATAGTATCCACGCCTGTCCTGTCTGCAGACATACAGCTATTCTTGCCACGTCAAGTAATCCTCGTGTAACTAACTATACTATAGGCGGTTCCGGATAAAATTACCACTAAAAAAAACCCTGCTGAAGTTCTATTTTCAGCCAATTCGTATCCTTCCGCTCGTAACGCCTAACTTCTCTGGACACGTCACTTGATGTTTGCACTTCTAAGATAAATTGTGCAGTCGGTATGAATATATACAATTTAATTTAAAAAGTTTATTAATTATATACAACACCATGAAGTCGATTTTGGTTTATTTTGATACTGTATTGTATTTAAACAGGAAAACACACGGAACTATATTGCGTAATATCGCTACCAACCACACAAGCAGTAAGGTAACTATAGGTAACGTTGAATGATATGCAGTAACGGCTAGTGATATTTTTCAAAGGGTAATGCTCACTTTAGTATATTTGCCGTTCACGTGGTTTCTTCCCCAGTTTCTTGTCAACGATACGTTATCAAATCACTTCCACTCACCGGTGTTGGTTAATGTGGTCGGGACCACGTTGACAGGATTTGCTAACTTATGCACGTATGTTAATATTAAACCATTATTGCGATGGGGTAAAGTTACTAATCCAAATAAGTATTTAAGACATGCGTCATTTTAGCAAATGATGACTCACAGAAAACCAGAGAATACACGTAGAAAAAACAGACAAGAAAAAAACTGTTTGTCATTCTAATTATATTTGTTGTTTCGTTCTTTCGTAACTTACTGACGGAATTCCTTTTATGAAATTATTTTATTTTTTTTTGTGTCCACACTGACCACAAAACCTTTGTTGGTTGGTTTTCTGAGCCTGCGTGTTCGTTGTGTCGCTGTATTTCCTTGGCGGGATTCCTTGAGGAACTGCGTTATGTTTCCAGTTGCAAACAAAATCCTTTTGATTGTTTACGTGTCTGTCTGCGCGTATTCTCTGGTTGGATGTGAGACCCCATTTGTTGCAATAGCGTATGACCAAAGTACTTCTTTGCTTAATAGAGGCAAGGATTTCCTGTGGAAAGAATTGTCTACCAGCTTGTTGCAAAGTCTCACACCTCTGCAGCACTGATTCTCGTTCAATGATTGGATGTACTATCAGCGTCTTGAGGTTCTACCGCCAATCACATACGTGTGGTGTCGGAGAGACCTTGTTCTCATTGGCACAGTCAAATGAGCGACGACTATGCTCAAACACGGCCTGCCCTACAACATTTTAGAATTGTTGCAATGTGTGTCTACATGTAAAAGATTGAAAAAATTAATTTTACGGTGGAAAATGTGTTCCAATACAAAATTGCTTATATATTATCTGTTTTTTTTTTTATATAGTACAGGCAATTCTGGTACTAACTATACACTTCAGGCTGTGTAAACTTACTAAGCCAAATACAAAACAAGACAAATCTTCCACTTTGAGACTACTAGCGCTGCGACAAAAAGGAGTTACATTCTATTCCTCGGTGTCAAGATCTTACCTTCACAGACCATGCTTACAATGTGAACTGAAGGGTGACGCTACATCCTGTCTACCTACTACATAGACGTACACAATCAACCTGCTAGGGTTAGGTGGGGTTTATCAGTCACGTGACCAACGCCCGTGTTTAGCTTGGTTGTGACTATAAATACAGGCAAACAAATCTGTGTTTCAAGAAAGTGGAAATTAACAATTTTCAAACATATCTTATTCATCTAAATTTGTTTTAAATTACAGTAATGGTAAGAAAAAAATGTGTTATTATTAAGGTAGTCTTGTTTGGAATATTAACGGTGAAGATAGTTGCGGTATTTTCAGCACAAGATTCATGTAAAAAAAATACTATTTACTGGCTTTCACTTGTACGTTGAGTTATTACCATATTTGACTGAGCCGATAAGAATCCCGTTGTTGTAATATTTGACGTCTGTTATTGGTCTGCAGACATCAACGTTGTGTCCGACGTATATAATCCAATCATATATGTTGCAAGAAACTACAGTATTTCCAAAGGCATGTTGGAACAAAACATTTTCGTGATGTACCATCACCGATAACTACTTTCTTCTACAAAAAAACTTGTATTATTTTGAATGATATATTTTTAAAGAAAATGTGACACAAAACGTAAGTTTCCTACATTTGCTTAGCTGTAAATGACGATTTCTTTGCCGCAAACTAAATATCTTAGCGGCATAATTACTTTGAAATGGTTCATACTCAAACAACACTGCGTTGTGGGAAAGGAAGTGTATTTAGTGTGTAGTGTGAGGTGTATAACGCGTTCCTTGGTCACCTATAGCGCGTCCCACTTCCAGGTCTCAGACTCGCAAAATGCGTCCACCCAGGTTTTCATCTTAAAGAACCTCCCAACATTCGCCTGGAATGATTTATGGAAATCCTAGAAAACCTGAATCATGATGGTCGGATAGGGAAGGAAATTTGAGTCCTAGCGCGTGCAACTCCAGTGTTTTATACTTCTCCACCTCGCTTATGAAGCCATACCGATTATTATGTTAACTGACAACAGTATTGAACATCGGCGTAAGTATAGGGGGTGCGGGATAAAGTGAGCACTGTAATATCTCTATGTTCAGCCAATTCGTATCTTTCCGCGCGTAACGGCTAACGATGGGAAATATCTAACCTCTCTGGACACGTCATTCGATGTTTGTGCGTGTAAGATAAAATGTGCAATAGGTTGCAACCATTATATTTTGATAGATAAAAGTTCATTAACCATGCAAAATTCGAGTATGTCGATTTTAATTGATTTTAGTTTAGCTTTGTTGCATTTAAGTAAGAAAATACAAGGAACTATTTTCGGCAACTCGCTGCCAACCATACAAGCAGTAAGGTAACTACAGTTAATGTTAAATTATATGCAGTAACGTCTAGTGATATTTTGCAAAGGTTAAACAGTTAGTGCTCACTTTATCCCGAACGACCTATATCAATGTAGTATCAGTAGAGATAGGAAAAATTCTTGGGTTTCACTGACTTGTAGGCTAGTCTCCAAGTATATATGTGCACTCAAGTAGACAAGAGCAGTTCATTGGCTGCTCGCTGACACTGTGATGTGGACCTGCATTTAGTTACATTGCTATTACTGGCTCTGTCATTTACACGAGGTGTAAGATAAGTCAACGGCAAATTGTGAAAGTAGCAAGAACTTACATTTGCTGGAATTGTAGCGTGTGCCTGAGAGAAAACGCTAATTTATCAGGTCTCTAAAGGAACGCTTCACATTTACATAACGTAGTATTTTTCTGACAGGAGAGTATAGACGCCAAATGTCTGTAGGTTCGTTAGACGTCTCCTATTGGCCGACAGTAATGAGAAGAATGCTTCTGTTCAACAATGAACAGTTTCAGAGTAGAGTTGTCAATCTCATGTAAAGTGTTCATACACTAGCTCATGTCCAAGTAATTACAGCTATGGTGTGTGCAGGGCAGCAGGATATAGTCTTTCATCAAATAATAACGATAATTTTGTACATCCCTATGCAGCATGTTTTGCAGTACTGTATTATTGTGGACATACGCCATTGCTCACGATTTTGCTGACCAAACCTGTGTTGGATGACAAATAACGAAAAACGAACAAGAAAAAAAAAATATAAAAAAGCACACAAAAATAGAAGGAAAAAAAGCAATCCCAGAGGATTTGTCAGTTACTTGTTTTGTCGATTGTCTTCTGTTTGTTGTCCACTGTTCACGGTTTTATTGCCTGTTTCCGTCTTTTTTCATATTGGGAATCTGGTTCTATATTTGTGTCTTGTCTTCTGTGTCTGGGTGCTGTTGTCACGATACTCGACTGAATTCTATCTCCAGAATTCTTTGTTTGTCTATATATTTAAAAAAAAAACTAACAAATCCTCTGGGATTGCTTTTTTTTTATTTTTGTGTGCGTTTTTTTATATATTTTTTCCTTGTTCGTTTTTCGTTATTTGTCATCCAACACAGGTTTGATCAGCAAAATCATGAGCAATGGCTTACGTCCACAAACCAATAATTTCAAATTGTAAACTCCCAATGCAACAAACATTTAAAAATCTCATTATTTTATATATTAGATGTTTTGCGTGCCCTCGAACAGTACAAGGCCTGGTAAAAGTACACGGGGAAAGGGGCTAGGAGCTGGCCAGGGAGTGTCTAGGAGCCATGATCTCTGAAAGAACTGTGCAATGGGAGTGCATGACTGGATGTAGTTTCTTGGACATACTCTATTGCGATATAGATGACTGCCAAAGAAAACTAAAGAGAGCAGAAATACATAAATAAGCAGAGTACGTTTAGTCAACAGGATACATACACAACATAAACTTCCATAAATGGAATCGGGCCAAAGAAAACAAGGACAAATAGAAATAAAAACCAGAAATCAAAAGACATACCCAGGCAGAGAACCCAGGTTGGATCCCTGCTTTGACAAACGGACAAACAGTTGAACTGTATGAGCCACACAATAAAAATAAAAATACAACACAACAATGAGGCGGTTTTGTTCCACTACGCTCAGTCCCGATCTAAGAATCTTCTAAGATTTCTGGGACATGACACAATATTGCAATGGCGTATGTCCACAATAATACAGTACTTTATAATGTCCCATTGCAAGAAACATTCAAAGACATTATGTTTTGCAGGTTGTGGTCGCTGGATAAAAGGGCGTACGTAGTATTTGTAGAGTGTGAGGATACAAGGCACAGTAGGCGCGGCTATTAACCTTGGTGGTAGGACGTGCGCGCGCTGTGAGATGTGGAGGAACAATGGACGGTCCATGTGGAGGATGTTGGTATTCTCAGGTAGTGAGACTGTGTTGGGTATACTGCTGTTATATGACCAGACCACGTGGTATACTGCAGTCTGGGGCTATCAACACACATCTACCCTCACTGTCTACACTCCTATACCATCAAGTATGACTACAAGAGACGTTCCTTCAAGATGGCCGCTTACCCAGGTCGCTGAGCGCTGTGCAGACATTCAGCAGATAGACGTTGGTACTACAACTGTCCTACGTACGTGGGTCATGTCTGCTTAGGACAATAGATAACATTTCAGAAAATGTAGCTAGGCCCTATCTTGATTGTCCCAGAAGTTTTATCTATGTAATATGATGAATACTGAAACCCCTTAACGCCACATTACATAATTTTATTATAAATTGTATTCATTTCTAAGAAGAAAAATGTGATGTTTGCGATTTTAGATTGAATTGTTACATTGCTCTGCAATATTTTCATAACTACTGAACTTTTAAAATGTTGTTTAGTCGCAGCCAATATAGCAAATTATTTTGTATTAACATTTCGCTCGATTAAGCGCGACTTAGTTTTTTTTTTTTGCCAATTTATTAAAATTATGCAAAACGGTGTAAACCGTTCCCTTCCACTGGCTTTAAAGGGGCGTTCACTGAAACTTTTTTTGTTCTAATAATTTTTATATATTTATACGACTTACGGTTTGCTTTACACACATATTTTTTTCCTGAAATTAAATTTTTTTAGCTATCACAGTTTTTGTATAATGACAGGCCAAAGTCCGAATTTGCATAAAATAGTCATATACTAGAAAGGAAAACTTATAGACTTACTGAAATGAAATAATTCACACTGAAGAGCAGTGACACGGGCTACGCCAAGCTGTGGATAAAAAAAACAGCATTTATGGTTTTGTATTATATATATATATATATATATATATATATATATATATATATAATGCTTTTGTAATAAAATTTACCATTTCCCGAATTTAAAAAAAAATGCAAAAACTATTTAATGCCGTCTTTATGTATGTATTTTGGTATTGAGTAGCCTATGACACTTTTCTTCAGTGTGAATTATATCATTGCGGTATGTTTGTTGGTTTCCGTTTGTCATATAAAACAGGCTTCTTCAAATTTGGACTTTGTCATACAAACACAATATAAGTTAAAACATGTTCACCGCAGTAAAAAAAAAACGACGTATGTCTACAAAAGAAATCACATCTGGTATGCATATGTGTACTGGTTGCGTATAGTATCGCATGGCTTGTAACCAGGCACACTAGGCCATAGAGTGACTTGCAGCTACAGTGTACAGTATATATGTAGTAGAAGCAGAGAAAGCTACACTAGTATCTGCGGGAGGTGTGCTTGCTGCATGTCTAATAACAGCGGACAATACTACTAACACACACACGTGAGCATACTAACAAGTGGTTGGTCGTCCACGTCTGGAGCCCCGCCCTTACCTACCCCTCCTGCTACTCCTAGAGCTAGCGTCTCATGTGATGTCATATCTCCCCTTCCTTGTAGCCGACTGTACAGTCTGATACTTTCTGTACAAGTACTCGTTCACAGAAGTACGTATTTTTAATTATAGTCGATAAGCGATAAATTGAGCACTTTTGACTACCGTTGCAACTAAAATAATAATTTAAAAAATTAGTTGTGGTTACCTTAGAAGTAAAATTTTCATTACAATACAATTTATACACACTGATTGTTGCTTAGGTGGCTTGTATGTATTAAAAATTGGCAGGATCATGTGGTGTGCATTATCTTGAAGGAAGAAAAGTATCTTAAGTTTCAAAAGTGCTCTCTTTGTCCTGAGCCACCTATATTAATCCTCTCCGAGCCAGAGAGAGAGAGAGAGAGAGAGAGAGAGAGAATAAACAAATATCGTACAGTGAGGTTACCCGAGGACCACGGTACTAAGGCTGGTAGGCATCTGCTTACACTGGAGGATGGCATGATGGAGAGGCGCCGGAATACGGGAGATCCCCGAGAAAACCCGTCGAGCAGCGGTAATCCGGGGACCGGCCCGGCCGGGAATCGAACCCGAATCGCCTGGGTGGGAGGCAAGTGCTCTAACCACTGCGCAAACTGCGGCCCCGAGATAAGCTCCAGAAGGGGCGGGGACCAAGGGACATAGCCCCCCTTCAACCCTTTAAAACCTTCACGTTTATATAAAATTTTACTTCAAGTTTAAAAAAAAAATGTGAAAAATACTTAAAATTAATATAGACACACATAGATCCGGGTTCGATTCCCGGTGGGGTCGGTCCCCGGATTTTCGCATGTGGGAATCGTGCCGGACGATGCCGTTGGTCGGCGGGTTTTCTCGGGGATCTCCCGTTTACCCCACCCCTTTATTCCGACGCTGTTCCATACTCTCATGTCCCTCCCCACAAGCACTGAAGACCTCGATGTTAAGTGCTGACCAAACTCTCTCCACAATTCGCTCTCAACATCAGCGTCTGATTTTCCTTAAAATAATTTCACAACAACTTTTGTTTCGATTTTTGTAAGCGCATCTGCATCTCACTTCTTCATTGTCAGTAATCCGTAGAGCCACGATTTTATGGAGAAAATATTAGTGCAACATTTAGTTTCAATGCGTCACGTGAACATCTGCAGCTCTGCTACTTCGTCTGTGATTAGATGACTTTACTCTCACTTGTCTTGGCGAATTACAGACGTACGTAGTCACAATAATAGTACTCTGATTGGTGCATTCAAATGAGGGACGTGTCCGAGTAAAGACACACTGCCAGTAACAGCAGAGGTACAGATGTGTACATAAGGCAATGAAACAAGTTAGTGCAGAAAAATTTCTCGAAATTCAGGTACCCTTATAGTTATAAATTAAATAACTCCTCCTACATGTTACAAATCGAAAGTCATACCGTTACCCCAATTCAAACCTAAACTCTAGCTCAGTTCCTGGTTCACACAAAACCTTCAAGACAAGAAATGGCTCGTAACGTAATAGCGGTAAGTATAAAATAAACCAGTCGAGGCAAACACGAGTAAACTAACTTAGGTAGAAGCGCGACATTTTCTAAGATTCTTCTGGAAATGGAATGTTTGCGAGTTTGCGCATGCTAGAATACAATGTCCTATGTATACTTGTTCAATGCCTGCTGTTCCACTGAGCAGTGCCAGCTATACTTGGCAAATATCCGGGGCTTGAGTACATACAGGACAATGGAGCCTAACATGTGCTTCACGTATCTGTAGGTTATTAAACTCACGAAATATTCCTTTCCTTGACTAGAGTAGAGACAATATGTTGGAAGCGATGTGGGCGACACAGGTACGGGCGTGGTTTTCGTGGTATTACACACACACGTGTATATAGGCCATTCGGAATAAAGTGAGCACTAAAGATTTAACCTTTGAAAAAAATCACTAGCCGTTACTGCATATAAGCCAACATTAACAACAGTTACATTTTTGTTTGTATGGTTGGTAGCGAATAACTGCACGTAGTCCCGTGTATTTTCTTATTTGAATACAGCATTAGTGAAACTACATCAATTGCAAACGACCTC